>PVHP010052160.1:0-11159 GCA_004024765.1 Zapus hudsonius
GGAAGGGAAGGGAAGGGAAGGGAAGGGAAGGGAAGGGAAGGGAAGGGAAGGGAAGGGAAGGGAAGGGAAGGGAAGAGAAAGCGTGCAAACACGCTGGCTTTTTGCTTTTCATTTAATTATGTCAAAAGCAGTCTTCAACTCATCTATCCCATCATGAAAGTTCTTAAAATAACACTCTGTGCAGTTTGCATCTCACCATCCCAAGGGAGACTATTTTACTACTTCCAGAATCATTTCATCATCCTGCACTGAAACATTTATAGTAAGTTAAAATATGATACCACATATTAAGTTGGCCCACGTTCAACTGAGTAATATCTAAGAAACAGCAACAGAAGCTGGGTGCAGCTCAGCAGCAGAGCACGTGCGTGCTTAGCACACGGGACCCCTGGGTTTAATCCCCAGCACCACAAAACAATAAAAAAGTCACAGATCTTACTGCTATAACATATATTGGCAAAATTTATAGAGAGCAATTAGTAATGTGTTTCAGAAGCTTTATAAATATTATATCTTTAAAACTAAGGTTTTCATTTCTAAACTCTCACCCAATAGAAACAAGCATTACACTGATAAGAAAGAAAAATTAAACTTCATGTCATTCTGCTACTTGACACTGGCTGTCAGTTAAATGAATTATGATATATTCATGTACCACTTATATAATATGAACTATTCGTTTTTTAAAAGACAGTATACAGCAATAAAAATGCCTTAACTAGCGGAGGTGGTGGTGTAAACCTTTAATCCCAACACTGGAAAGGCAGAGGTAAGAGGATAGTTGCGAATTCAAGGCCAACCTGGGACTACAGAGGGAATGACAGGTCAGCCTGGTCTAGAGTAGACCCTACCTCAAAAAAAAAGGCTTACCTTATTTATTAGTATACTGTATATTGTCACTATATGAACCAATCCTTATGGAGCTGGTGAGGTACACATGCTCCAGAAAGTACATACACTAAAATGGTAACAAACTTACATCTACCGAGCAGGATTGCCTGCTTATTCTGCTATTCTGTCTGAATTTTTTTTTTAAATATTTTATTTTTATATTTTATTTATTCATTTTCAAGCAGATACAGAGAGAGAGAGAGAGAGAGAGAGAGAGAGAGAGAGAGAGAGAGTGCACCAGGGCCACCACCTTGTGGGTCTGGCCTATGTGGGTCCTGGGGAATTGAACCCAGGGCCTTAGGCACTGGAGGCAAGTGCCTTAACCGTTGAGCCATCTCTCCAGCCCTCTGTCTGAATTTTTTAAATGAGCATTAACTATTTTTATGGTAGAAGGATGCTTTACTTTTTAATATAGTTTGCTTCCTTGATATCAAGTCTACTTTTAAATTTTGACAAACTAAATTCTGCTATTCCTTGAACAGTATGAAGTCCTCTGAGAGGTCATTTCCTTTGTGCTTAGAAGTTGTTTTCTCTGGTAGACAGTGCTTAATTTGTGCTGTTTTATTCCTACTCTCTCCAGCCCCAGGGTGATCCCAGTCACACAAGGTCAGGAGTACAGGTTATGATATAAAATAGTGAAAACAAATGGCTCACACAAATTCTTTAAGTAAATATTTTCACCCCATAAAGTTAACTGGCTATATACAAACACCTACATTTACAACTGATTTTCACCTTTCAGTTTATGTCATCTCTTTGCAAGGTTCATATTGATACACAAATTTCTGTGACAGTTAACTCCTTCAGGCAAGTTCCATAGATCCCAAACCTGACCCCTCCCCTTGAGTGAGAGGTGCCTCTAACTAGAGTTCAAACCTGATCCCAAAATTGGTCAAAGACAGACCAACCAGATGTCTCTCTGCTCACCTGAGATAGGGAATACTCACTGCACAGATAACTCTGCCTCTTCTTCCCACACATGGCCTAGAAGAAGGACCTCTGAATCTCCAGGGCTGTGATAAGGTTCCCCCAGCCCGCCCCCCCCACCACAGCCTAATGGCTATGGTGAGGTGTTGGATTTCTTTCCCACATGAACCTTTACTTCTCATGATCTTTTCTTCTTTTGCTTGTTTGGCTGAACCCCCTCCCACATGTTCTCTCCACACTGGTGGCTGGAGAACTCTGTAACTTCCCATTCTCTTTTAAATAAAGTCTCCCACTATACCTTATCCTCTGGTGGTCTATAATTTTAATTCTTAAACTTTACAGACAAGAATTCAGGTACTCCTTCAGTTCTGAGGTGCACTGGAATTTTGCTGGATATTATCTAAGTTCTAATCCCCAGCTCCCCTGCTACACTTCAACTCTTAAAATTTCCCTTACAAAGTAGTAGCCTTCTCATTTCTAACAACTTTCTTCTTTTTATCACAATTTGAAAATATTTCTTCACATATGTGATGAGTGTCCCGCTCTAATCATCATCACAACTGTAAAGAAGAGCTACTCTGGTCCTATCTTCAGCAAAAGAAGCCAGTTAAAAACACCATCGTGCTGTGGGTGGGCTGGAGAGATGGCTCAGCAGTTAAGATGTTTGCCTACAAAGCCTAACTACCTGAGTTCATTTCTCCAATGCCCATGTAAAGCCAGATGCACAAGATGGGGCATGCATCCGGTGTCTGTTTGCAGCGGCTGGAGGTCCTGGTACACCCATTCTTTCTGTCTCTCTTCTATCTCTCTGCTTGTAAATAAATAAAAATATTTTTTAAAAAACACCATTGTGCCAGGTGCTTATTATTGTACCCTATGGATTTTAACCAAAAAATATCTGTGATCCATTTTTTCTTAAAGTCATGGCATCTTAGCTAAAATCATTTTATAAAAATTGTATATTTTGAACAAAAATAAAGATATAAAATAATGAGTTTAATCAAGCAATGAAATGAATAATTTATATTTCTTTTCAAGAAAGAATTTGATTAGGGCAGGGGAGATGGAAAAACCTCTTACCATAAGTACCTGAGCTCAGATCCCCAGATCTCACTTTGTAAAAGAAAAAAAAAAATTGAAAGAATTTAGGATTAGCTTCAGAGAAGATAATTAGCATTAGAGACTTCACTTCAGCTTGTTTTCCAGGCAAAACTAAAATCTTCCCAATCATCCCCCAGCCACACAAAGCACAGCTGGAGTGCAAAGGCCTAAGAGAGCAAAGGCCACAAGCAGTCTCTGCCAGAGAGCTCCTTATTGGATAAAATGAGACTGTCAGGTCAGCATCATGCTGAGGAGACTTGCCTACTCTAACCTGCTTTCATTCATTCATCTCTCATAGTTCATGGTTCTTAAATACTTCTTCTACACTCCTAACTCATCTGAGTGTCTTCTTCTCAAAGGAACAGACACAATGATTTCAGATTGATTTACAAATAATATCCACAAAGATCCAGATATAACTAATATATCAGTATCTATTTCTCTAATTTATATACCCTCTTAGATTTTTCCATAGGAACTCATGAGAAAACAATTTTTAAAATACTAGTATTATGATATAGAAACCAGGTATTAAGAAAAAATTTTCTATTTTATATTGAGATCTCATTGAGGTCTTGTAAAAATATCCATGACGCTAAGGATGTATTTTTTCAGGGTATTGTACCAGTCAGTATTCTGCTATTCTCATCACACACACACACACACACACACACACACACACACACACACACACACAGGTTTGATGAGACTGGGGAGATGGTTCACTGGTTAAAAGCACTTGCTTGCAAAGCCTGCTGGCTGGCTCAAACTCAGATTTTAGGTTTAATTCCCTAGTACCCATGTAAAGCCAGATACACAAAGTGGATCTGGAATTTACAAGCAGCAGACAGAGGTCTGAGGTGGTGGGTAATTAACCTGATTTGATCATCACTATATGTGTGTGTGTGTGTGTGTGTGTGTGTGTGTGTGTGTGTGTGTGTGAAAACATCATACCGTACCCCCCCAAAAAAAAATATATTTGCTATGTATCAATCTTAAAATTTTTCTGAAATTAAAATCCTCTACTTGAATTACCTGTCTTCATATTCCAAGCATAACTCAAAATACCATCTCAAGGCAATCCTCCATCCCCTTTGATGAAGGAGGAAGCACACATCCAAACGAGAAGAACAATGGCAACAACTCTGCTGTGTTGAATGGAAGAAAACTACGTAGCAACCAGGTTGGTAAAACAATACAGGCAGTGTAATGGCTCTTAAATGTCTCAGCCTAGAACTGAAATATCAATTAAAACTTATTTCACTGGTTAAAATTAGTCACAAAGAAGGATACAGAGGTGGTACTACTATGTGTAAAAGGAGAAACCGATCCTAGGGAGCATGGGGGGGGGGCTAACACATGAAATGCAGAGTAAAATAAAGCACTATCAAACTACTGGCTCTCTGCCAACACTGGTGAGCATATTTTAATGTTTTTCAAGAAATACACATTAATTATACTTCTTTTCCAGGTGAACATGAACAGGAAAACAGTATTTAAATGTCCACTTAGAATGCTGACCACTACTAACAACATGCCTATAATTACATGAACTTTTGCCTTTACTGAATATTAGGAAGATATCCTCATATCAACAATCCAACATCACCCTATTTCTTCATAATTCCTCAATAACTAGGCCTGACCAGGCTCTGAAAACCATCACTGACAAGCTCTGGAGCTTTACTAACCCATGCCAGGAAACCTATGAACTGTTGCATCTAGATATCCATCACCCAAGATGGGTATCAACTTCCTTTTAAAATATAATGCCCCTCATATAACTAGAGTACAAAAGAAATAAAAAATGAACAACGAACATTTGAAAGTGTAAACAGTATGACTTGCATTTTTAATGTCTATGCAGTAATTTAGACTAGCATTTCCATTATGTAAATGATTACAATGCCTGCGCAAAATAAACTTTTTTAATCATCTAATTAAAGTCATGGAGACCCAAACAAGAGGCATCAGTTGGGAAGAAGAGGTTCAGTTGAAGGGGTGGGAAGGAGGGACAAAAGAAAGCAAAGAAAGAGGATTATGATCAAAACACATTATGTACATTATGCAAGTTATCAATAAAAATGGTTTTAAAAAACAGCACAGATCTTGGGCAGAAAAGAAAAACAAGAGACAAGACGAGTCGCATTTTAAATCACTTTTCTGCTAGGCACCTGCTAATACTGTAAACTCAGCTGCAGGTTTAGGGGGGTTTCTGATTGATGCAAGAAGTCCTATTCAATTAAGAAAATCTGTCAGTGAATGGAGAGACTGTAAAAGGAGCTGGGAAGAATTGGGGGGAGGAATGGGAGGGTGGGGATGTCATACAATAAACTATACTAATAATGAACTGACACTATGAAATCCTAACTTTTATACAGTAAGCTTCAGAAGAAGCTGAGGGCACCACCTGGTAAGAGGGGCCATGAACAGAATGGGAGGAAGCCTAACCTCAGGAATAATTGCTCAGGCCTGCATCTCCCTGTCCCAGTTATTGGCTCCTACCCACACTGAGCTGTTGATCAAAGAGACATAGGAGGTCCCCAAAATGTGACAGACTTTTGTCAAAGCTCTTAAATACCTGCCCAAGGCCTAAGGTAAGACCCTATTGCTGAAGAAATCACAGTGTGTCATCAAACAACACCAAGAAGAAGAAAAAAAAAAAAAACAAGAGATCCTTCTAGATCCAGAATAGTAACCAGCTCAGATGGTAGCATGTGTAGCACTGGAAGGTGTGGCATGAGCTGCCAGGGGAAATTGGTCAATGATATTTGGAGAAAGCAGAGACCACTGATATACAATATAGAGAGTTGTCACATGAATGCTGAACACACTGCTATATGGAAGAGACCAGCAAGTCAAATGCTCATCTGTGCAATAGTGGCACTAAACCTAGGAGGGTAATCAATGGCTTACTGATTGGCTAAGAGATCTCCGTAGTGACAAGAAACCCTTAATTGGAGCTGGGATCCATGGCAAAATCTTATGGGGACCAAGAACCTGGGCCCCTTGGGGAAATTCCCACTACCAGAGAGCTACAGAGAGGCTACACCCATTAGAAGCTAGACATAACAGCAATGATTATCTCATTTAACCTATATTGATCTCACTCTCTGATGGAGATTCCAACTGTATTTTTCAGAAGGCAGTGAGAGAGCCAAGGACAACCCAATTCCACCAATGAGACATTAGATGATGGCTGACATTCTGGCAGGAGACAAACGATCCCTGGCCTTCACCCAAATGAAACCTATGAGAAAGTGACGACAGGAGACCAATCACCACAGCAAATCTGATAACCCATGAAAGGTCAATGGAGACAGACACCAACGATACCTAACACAACCCAGGGCAAAGGTCCAGAGATACTTAAGATCTCAACAATAAAGCAGACTTAAAACTCACCCACCATGACTCAGGGAACTGAGCGGAAGAGGGGGTGGAAAGAATGTAAGAGCCATGGTGGGGGAGAATATCCAGAGACATCATCCCCCTCAGCAACAATGCACAAAGGGGAAAGGGAAAAAAAAAGAAAGAAAAAGAAAAACTGGCTACCTCTGGTGGAGTTCATAACCCCCTAACCTATGGACAGATATAGTATGCGCACCAAGGAAAGACCCCAGTGGGTAGGGGTCAGAGAGGAGGGAAATGGGGACACCTCTCAAGATTTGCTCATACAATGTATATACTTACTCATAATAAAGATATTAAATTAAAAAAAAAAGAAATCCTGTTCAGAAGGGAAGGCAGTGTGGCCTGGAGTCTATACCCACAAGGGCTACTCCTTAGGAAGCCTAAACCCACTATCCTGGGATTAATGCCCCACCTCAATCATCTTGATGCTTAAAGGTGATACAGAATCACATTGCTCTTGTCCTTGCCTTCTTTGAAAATAACAAACTTTATTTTTTCAAGATTATTGCTACATAGTTAACATAAAATATCTGCAAAATAAAAAACGTGCAATTAGGTGAGTTCTCATGTGGGAACCATCCTCAAAAATCAACATTATAAATGTATCTACTACCTATCCTAAGTATCTTCTTTTTGGCACTGAGGACAGGGGAGCAGTTCTGGGCACAGAACTGAGGGCCCCATGCATACTAGGCAAGCATTCTACCACTGAGCTATATAACACCCCACAAAGTTTCTTTATATGTCTTTGTAATCCTTACCTCTTACCTGTTCCTACTGTTCTCCTTCCCTAGTCTATCTTTGACCTGCTTTCTGTTACTACAGATCACTTTGTCCTTTTGGAATTTTATACACCTTTGTACAGCATAGACTTCTTTTTGAGGGCAAAAGAGCTTCTATTATATATAGAAGCACCTCAGTTTGTTGATCTGTTCTTCATTAAGAATTGTGGGCTGTTTCTAGATTTTGGCTATTACAAATAAAGCTAAGAACATTCTTATGAGTTTATTCAACCTTGGATCTCAGGCATGTGAGGCAAGCACTCTACCGCTGAGCTCCACCTTCAGCCCTAATACACCTAGTATGAGTATCTAAAGTACAGAAATAATATAGAAAAGTTGAAAGTACAAGTATAGAAAACTATGCAAATATTAACCAAAAAAGTAGTATAGCTCTACTAACATCAAACTAGGTTGGGGTGGGGCAGGAAGTATATTACTGACAATATAAGGAGACATTTCATAATGATAAAAGCTTGAAATCTACATGAAGATATAATAATCTATTGTCTAATGACAATGCCTCAAAATATTTGAAGTAAATATTAGCAAAGAGAAATAGTCCAATTCACACTAACATTGGAATATCTTTAAGGCAGCTCTTATAAATAAGGAGAACATAAAAAACAGTACAATAAAAGCAACAAAACTGACATACAAGCCAGCAGTGGTGGCACATGCCTATAATCTCAGCACTCTGGAGGCTGAGGAAGAAGGCTCATCATAAATTGAAAGTATATCGTGAGGCAATAAACTTGGAATTTAATAAATGGCTTTTCAAAATTACTTCAAGAAACTAAAAAACTTGAAGAAGAGATAGGCAATATCAACAAAAAGGCACTCATCTCCCAAACAAGCTTAGTAATTATCCAACCCAACAAGAATGCTGCCCTCGTGGCTCGTTTCACAGGTTCTTGGGGTAGAGGGAGGAAGGGAAGGAAAGTGAGTGAACGCCCAGCTTCACTGGCACTAAGCCCATGCTCCTGCAGATCATGGCACCAAACCCAGGTCACTCTTGCACACTCCTACACTTAACCTGTCTGCCTAGAGATCCCAGTACATAATATTCCTCCCACAAACCCCAACACAGTGCCTGCCCCCCTACAGACTTGGCAATCGGCCTGCCTGAGAACCCCTCTGGCAAACCTACCTAGAACTATCTTAACCAGGATGTCTGTTATAAGGCTTTATCTGCCCTTCTGTAACGCATGAAAAAGGTAACTGCATCTTCAAGTACAAAGATATGAAAATAAGATCTCAAACAATCAGGGAATTTGTTGACATGAAAGGAAGAAGAGAAAAAAAAAAAGAGCTCTAGTAACTGACCCAAAAGAAACACAGCTCATACAGAAGTATCATAGTAAAATCCATTAATTGGTACAATTGGTACATAGCAGAAAAGAGACAGGGAGGGAGGGGGAAGAGAGAGGAAAAGGAAGGGAGGGAGGGAGGGAGGGAGGGAAAGGGACAGGGTGAGGGAGGGAGGAAAAGGAAGGGAGGAAGGAAGGCAGGTAGGCAGGTAGGCAGGCGACCTATGAACTGCCTGAAAAAGAATTCAAACTGTCTTGAAGTTCAGTGACCCATTTATAATTACTAAACAAAATCAGGAAAACAATATAGTTTTAAGAAGACACAGATATATGACTAAATGAAATCAAGAAAACAGGAGATAAACAAAATGATAAGTTCAACATAGAGATAGTGTGATGGGTCAGGCAGCTCCAGAGACACCCTCCTCTTGAGTGGGAGGTGTCAGTTAAAACCTAGGTGCTAAAACTGACTGGTAAAGTATGAACCAATCAGCTGTCTCTCTGAATCACCTGGGAAAACTTAAATTAACTTCCCTAGAAAGAAGCTTCCCTCTTCCCCACATGGCAGGCCAGCAAAAGGACCCCTGAATCTCCAGGCCTTAGAAAGGTAAGGCCTTCCCCTACACCAGCCTAATGGCTGTGGTAAGGGAAGGCTCCAGATTTTTCCCACCTGAACCTCTCCTTCTCATGATGGGAGCCCCTGTTACTTTTTTTCTGCTGCTGCTTGTTTAGCTAAACAGCATAAATTCTGTTAAACTCTCCATGTTTTTCTCCCCACACTGGTGGCTGGAGAACTCTGTAACTCCCCATGTTCCCTTAAATAATAAAGTCTCCCACTATACCTTACTATCTTGTTGTCTATGATTTTAATTCTTTAACTTTGTAAACAAGAATTCAGGTACTCCTTAAATTTGGGGGTGCACTGGAATTTTTGCTGGGCGTTATTTAATTCTAACCCCCAGCTCACCCCACAACAATAGAACCACTAAAAATAGAAAATCTCGAAGTGAAGAATACAAGCAAAATGAAAACAGAGCTTCACTGGCAGATACAAATTAATAAAGCAGAAAAACAAACTCAGAAAGTGTCACATGAAATTATCCCATCAGAGGGCTCAGTGGTAAAAGCACTGGCTTTCCATCCAGCCCCAGGTTCAATTCCTCAGTACCCAAATAAAGCCAGATGCCCAAAGTGATGCATGTGTCTGGAGTTCCTCTGCAGTGGCAGGAGGCCCTGGAGCATCCATATTCATATTCACTCTCTGTGTTTCCCCACAAATAAATAAACTTTTAAAAAAAGATACCACATCAGAGAAAACTAATACTGAAGAACAAGTTTAAAAATTCAAACCTAAAGGACTTACAAGATGGGATCACAGAAGGAAAAGATAAAGGGGTGAAAGCTGAGTTAAATGATGGTTGAAAGTTTCCAAAATCTAGGGAAGAAAATGGACATGAAGATTCAAGAAGCCCAAGACTTCAAATAAGAAGAACCAAATGTGGTCTACATCAAAACTTACAGTTCAACCGTCTGTCAAAGGGGGAAACACTAGAAGACTGTCAATGATTTCTAGCATAAAAAGCTAAAAGATTAAGCCAGCTGTGGTGGCTCAGGATCCCCAGCCAGGGCTACAAAGGGAGTTCCAGGTCAGCTTGGGCTAGAGTGAGATCCTACCTCAAAAAAAAAAAAAAAAAAAGTTAGAAGATGAAGGTGTTTGAAGCCGGGCGTGGTGGCGCACACCTTTAATCCCAGCACTCGGGAGGCAGAGGTAGGAGGATCACCATGAGTTCAAGGCCACCCTGAGACTACATAGTGAATTCCAGGTCAGCCTGAACTAGAGTGAGACCCTACCTCGAAAAAAAAAAAAAAAGATGGAGGTGTTTTAACAAGCAAACCTACAGCCAACGAAGCATGCTGATGACATACAGCATAAAATGCAGCTAGCCATCAGCACCGGGAGGGAAGACAAAGAATGAGCAGCATACTCACACAGACTGAAGTTACATTTTTTTTGTCTACCTGAAATAATCATTAAGGAGTTTTATGCAAGACTAATGATAATTGCAAAAAAAATCATCTAGCTGGGGTGTCCAACTTTTTGACACTGATATGATGTCATCTACAAATGTGCTGGCAGCCACATTCATACCTATTATGTAATCCATGTAGGGTCCTGAGTAGACCACCTGATTATTCTATAGTATATTTTTTAAAGACTCAAAGAAAAAGTATATCACCACATAAAATCATCAAATCACAAAAGACAGCAAAAGGATCTGTGATCTCAACATGCATCTATGACAATGGGAGGTGAAGCCAGAATATTCAAAGCTCATTTGCAGTCTCTCTCTCTCTCTCTCTCTCTCTCTCTCTCTCTCTCTCTCTCTCTCTCTCTCTCTCCTTGCAAATAAATAATTTTTAAAATACTATAAAATAAAAAAATAGCAATGACTGTAGGAAGTCCTCCAATCAATAATCACATAAAAATAGTTGAAAGTCATCAGTCAAAAGATGTAAAGTAACTGGGAATGGTGGTGCATGCCTTTAATCCCAGCACTCAGGAGGCTGAGGTAAAAGGATCACCGTGAGTTTGATGCCAGTATGAAACTACATAGTGAATTCCAGGTCAGCCTGGGCTAGAGTGAGGGCGGGGGGGGGGGGGGGGGGGGGGGGGGGGGGGGGGGGGGGGGGGGGGGGGGGGCGGAATATACAGAGTAACTAGATTTTCTTTAAGAAA
>PVHP010052161.1:0-11168 GCA_004024765.1 Zapus hudsonius
TGATACCTCGGACAGAACCTAGTCTGAGAATTCAGAATCCAAAGACAGCCATGAAAATAGTAAAATCACTCCAACACAGAGTAAGAATCGTAAGGTGAAAAAGGTCAGAGAGTTACAGAGAAGGGAGTGTTGGAGTTGAGCCCTGAAGCCCATGTAGGAGTTCACTAAGCTTAGAGGGAGAAAAGGGTATTAGTAGCATGGAAGCGGCAAGTCACAGAGCCTTGATTGAGGGACAGTAGAGTGTGACATTCTTAGAGGACACTGGAGTGCAAAGCAACACCACTGTTAATGACCTAGGTCTGAAATCTTAGCCTTCTGGCTTGAGATCCTGTGTCCTTTGTATTCCCTACCATAACCTCTGCAGCGGAGGAGAGTTTTCTCTGGGATGAGCCTTACTTGCCCCCACTCAGGTTGAAGGGAGATGTGAGGAATGAGATTTCGATGGCAGAAGAGCCCCTGTTCTTGAGCCCCTAGTAGAGAGCAAAGGCTAGGGGCAGGCAGAGCAGAGCTCCAATGGGTGAAGATTCCACACACAGAACATTGAGGCCTTCTTACCTAGGATCACCATGACAACAGGAGCACCACAGAGGGTCTGCCTCTCCTGGGGCAGGCAGTAGAGGACCTGGCTTTGGAGGTGTTAGTGGCCCTGGGGTGGGCCAGCCAGGTCTGGGTGCTGTCTCCAGCTCTGTATCAGGTGCCTTCCAGCCCGCACTCCTCTCCTGGGTCATTCACAAAATAAGCAGAGCAGAAGCCAACAGGGTACAAGTGGATGAGAAGAAAGAGGGCAGAGTGCCTGTCCAGGGCCAGGGAGGAAGGCAGAAAACACCTCTACCCTGACACCAGGAAGCCCTGATCTCTGAAGGGCTAGGGAGACTCAACATCCAAAGACATCATCAACAATCACTTCTATCCACTTCTGGACAACAGGAACCCCACAAAGAAGGGAGAGGCTGGGACACACCTCAGTCCAACGTCACCAAGCCCCATCTGGTCAATGACAATGGAATAGCATGGAATAGACCAGGGCCAACACAAGGAAAGATGCAAAGCAAAAGAATTCAGCACAACCACCTGAGGAGCTGGGATCCCTGAGCTGCGTGGTCCTATATGGACTCTGTCTTGCTGAGGCCAGACAGGTAGGGTACTGACCCCATCCCAACCCCGTCTCATACTACCTACGTTCAGACCTGGGCTAATGGGTACAGACAAGGAAAACTGCCCTCCGTGTGAGGCAGCCAGGTGTTAGCTACTCTAGTTCCTCATTTCAAATGGGCATCAAAGCCTGACCATGTTGAGAGGTTATCAGAGGCTCTCAACCACCTGCTCATCTTGCAGACAAAGAAACTGAGGACAATTAGGAAACTACAGAGTAGTAAAATATAATAATTAATAATGAACACATCAAAGTTAGCATTTTTAATATTTTATTATTTATTTGCAAGGAGGGAGAGATAGACAGAAGAGAGATAGGCAGAGAAAGAGAGAATGGACAAGCCAGGGCATCTAGCCACTGCAAACAAACTCCAGATGCATGCACCACTTTACATCTGGTTTTATGTGAGCACTAGGGAATCAAACCCAGGTTGTTAGGCTTTGCAGATAAGCTCCTTCACTGAGCTATCTCTCCAGTCTAAGTTAGCATTTTTTTGTATTGATTTCTTGACTTTAAAAATATATATTGAGATTTGCTCAGACTGGGAATGTAGTTCACTTGGTAGAACGTTCGCCTCGAACGCACGAAGCCCTGGCTTCCATTCCCAGCACCGTATAAACTAGGCATGGTGGCACGTGACTGCAAACCCAGCCCTGGGAGGTGGAGGCAGGAGTATCAAAACTTCAAGGTTAAACCGGGTGTGGTGGAGCACACCTTTAATCCCAGCACTCAGGAGGCAGAGGTAGGATTGCCATGAGTTCAAGGCCACCCTGAGACTACATAGTGAATTCCAGGTCAGCCTGGACTAGAGCGAGACCCTACCTCAGAAAACAAAACAAAACAAAACAAAAAAAAACTTCAAGATTATCCTCCATTACAAAGCACACTTGAGGCCAGCCTGGGCTACATGAAACCCTGTCTCAAAACAACCCCAAAATTATATAGCCTAAAATTCGATTTTTCCATTGATTTATGTTAAACTCATCCTAATATTTCACGTGGCTTTGGTTTGCATTTCCCATTTGTATATCTTCACTGCAGAAATGTCTGTCCAAGTCTTTTGCCCATTTATTTTTAATTTTACTTTAAAATTAAATTATATATACATATTAAATAAATAAATATTAAAATCCATCTATTTATTGTGTGGGAGGCACATGTGGAGGTCAGAGGACAACCCTGAGGAGTTTGGATCATCTTCCATTTTCTTTGAGACATGTTATTTTGCAACTGCAAATAAATTCCAGTCTAGCTGGCCTGCAAGCTTCAGATACCCCTGGCTCCTCCTCCATTGTCCTAAGTGCACTGGGGTCACAGGCGTGTGCACCACTTTGCAATCGACTTCACAAGATGCTGGGGAATCAAACGTGGGATAGCAGACTTTTCAAGCAAGCACCTTTAACTGCTAGACCATCTCTCCAGCCCTATAATTTTAGGATATTTTTAAATAATGGCAAACAGAGCATACAAAATTTATTACATGCATAAGGCATAAGACAAGTTTGTTTGTTTGTTTGCTTTTAGTCAGGATTTCACTACATTCCCCAGGAACAGGCACACATCATCATGCTTAGCCAATTTCTTCTTTTTTAAGTTGTGCAAATTCGTTATATATCCTGGGTACTAGATTCTTATAAGATCCATAATTCACAAATTTGTTTCTATTCTATAGCTTGTCTTTTGACTTTCTTGAGAATGTGCTTTGATGCATAAAACATTTTCAGTGAGTTTTTAAAAAACGTAGTGGCAAGCAAAGAGAGAAAGAGAAAGAAGATAAAGAGAGAATGCATGTGCCAGGGCCTCCAGCCGCTTTGAACAAACTCCAGATGCCTGCACTACTGTGCATCTGGCTTTACACAGGCACTGGAGAATTGAACCCAGGTCATTAGGCTTTGCAGGCAAGTGTCTTAACCACTTAGCCATCTCTCCAACCTAGGTTTGTTTGTTTGTTTGTTTTTTGAGACAGGGTCTCATTTTAGCCCAGGCTGATCTGGAATTTTCTGTAGCTTGTTTGCTTGAAACTCATGCTGATCCTCCTACTTCAGCCTCCTGAGTGCTGGGCTTTTCAACTTGAGCCACTACATCCAGCTAATATTTTAATTTTGATTAATTTTGGCCTTGCTAAATCCAAGGTCATGAACATTTACCCCTATTTTTTTTTTTTTTTTGGTTTTTCGAGGTAGGGTCTCGCTCTAGCCCAGGCTGACCTGGAATTCACTCTGTAGTCTCAGGGTGGCCTTGAACTCACGGCAATCCTCCTACCTCTGCCTCCCGAATGCTGGGATTAAAGGCGTGCGCCACCACGCCCGGCCCAGTATTTGATTTCTTTATATTACTGTAAATAGAATTTTTTTATATTTCACCTTCAGGAATGCAGAGATGGCTCAGTGGTTAAGGTGCTTGCCTGATTTCACCTTTAGATTCTTGCTGTTCTTGCTGGTATATAGAAATACAACTGGTTTGTAGTTGCATTTTTGTGTTGGGGATAAACTTCCAAGGTTGTGTTCATGCTAGGAAAGCACTCTACCACTGAATTATATCCCTAGCCCTTGGGTTTTGCTATGTATCCAAGGCTGGCCTTGAACTTGCAATCCTCCTGCCTCCACCTCTGCCTAGCGCTGGAATGATAGGCACTTGCTACCACACCAAGTTACAACTAATTTTAATTACTTTGAGCTTGCATCCTGCAACTTTGCTGAATTCATGTAACTTGACTGATACTGTAGTCAGCTCACTTGCCACTGGGATGAACCTCCAAACCAGGCATAGTTATGGGAGGAAATGATTTATTGAAGCTACAGATCCAGGGAAATTCCCATAATGGTGAATGAGGCTGACCCCCTTTCACAGTCCATGCAGAGAGAGAGAGAGAAACCACCACCATCACCACACACACAACAGCAAACAGGCCCTGAAAAAGAAAGATTTTCTTCCTTTTATACAGCTGTAGGGCCTTGCAACACAGACTTGCTTACTCCCTGATTCTCTGGAATTTCCTTCCCTACACTGCCCTCCCAGAAAGGGCTATTTATTTCTAGCTCCCCTGAGTCTCCTAACATCCTGCCCCCTACTGAGAGGGCTGCCTTCCTGTAAACAACCTCAGAGACCCAAGACTACTAAACAGGTCAAGTTGACAACAAAATTTAACCATCACACTGACTATAACCATTTTTGTGAATTCCTTATTATTATTTGTTCAGTGCTTAGGATCAAACCAAGGGCCTTGGGCTGGAGAGATGGCTCAGCGGTTAAGGCACTTGCCTCCAGTGCCTAAGGCCCTGGGTTCAATTCCCCAGGACCCACATAAGCCAGAAACACAAGGCAGTGGCCCTGGTGCACTCTCTCTCTCTCTCTCTCTCTCTCTCTCTCTCTCTCTCTCTCTCTCTCTCTCTGCTTGAAAATGAATAATAAAATATTTTTAAAAAAAAAAAACAAGGCCCTTGCACATCTAGGCAAGTGCTTTGCCACTGAACTATATTCTCAGTCCTTAGCTTGCAGAGAGGCTTGTTATTTTGAAATAGAGTCCCAGTATGTAGCCCACACTTGTCTGGAACTTGCTGCATAGCTCAGGTCTTGAATCCTCAATCCTCATACCTCTGCCTCCCAAATGCTGGGATTACAGGCCTATGCCACAGCTAGGCCTCAGCTAGGATTTGCTGTGAATATAGTTTCACTTCTTCCTTTTCAATTGGGATATCTTGTCTTTCTTTTGTTTGCATGACTTTCCTTGCTAAAACTTCTAGTAAAATGCTGAGTTGGGCTGGGTGTGGTGGTGCACTCCTTTAATCCCAGCATTCAGGAGGCAGACAGAGGTAGGAGGATCACTGTGAGTTCAAGGCCACCCTGAGACTACACAGTGAATTCCAGGTCAGCCTGGGTTAGAGCGAGACCCTGCCTCAAAAAAAAAAAAAAACAAGAAAAATATGCTGAGTAGAATGCAAGGTTACCCGTTCCTATTTTGTTACTCTTCTTGGAAGGAAAGTTTTGTTTTTTACCACTAAGTGTGATATTGTGTAAGTCACCCCACTCTCCCTTCCCCCAACACTAAGTGTGATATGAACTATGGGTTTTCATAAGTACCCTTCATCAGGTTAAGGAAATTTTTTTCTATTCCTGGTTTTATGAAAACCTATTTTTCTCTATTATGAAAGGGTGCTGGCTTATGAAATTATTTCTATGTAATTAAAATGATAAATAGTGATTTTTCTTCAAAATGGTCTATTACACTGATGAATTCTCATATGTTGAACTGGTTGTTCATGCATTTCAAGGTAAATCCCACTTCTTTCCAATCAGTCTCTCTTCTATTTTGATGCCAACATCTTTTCCTCCTCTTGTAAAGGTCTTGTGTAGGTAGTGTCAGGCACTGTGAGGTCATGAATATCAAGGCTATTTTGTGTCTGAAAGACTGCTTTGTACGCAGTTTTACCCTTCCTTTAGCTCTTACATTTTTTTCTGACACCTCTTCCAAAAGGAGCCTTGGATGGTGTGATAGAGACAGAGTCTTCCAAAAGGAGCCTTGGATGGTGTGATAGAAACAGAGAGAGAGAGAGAGAGAGAGAGAGAGAGAGAGAGAGAGAGAGAGAGAGAAAGAAAGAGAACCAGGGCCACCACCTTGTGAGTCTGGCTTATGTGGGACCTGGGGAATTGAACCCAGGGCCTTAGGCACTGGAGGCAAGTGCCTTAACCGCTGAGCCAACTCTCCAGCCCTATGGTGAGTTTTAAATCACCCCAGTAGTCACCACCATCTGAAAGAAGAAACTAATCTAACCCAAAGTGAGAGTAGCATTAATATATAGGTATAAACATTAAAAAGTATCTGTCAGGGCTAGAGAGATGGCTCAGCAGTTAAGCACTTGCCTCCAGTGCCTAAGGCCCTAGGTTCAATTCCCCAGGACCCACATAAGCCAGATCCACAAGGTGGTGGCCCTGGTTCTCTTTCTGTCTCTGTCTTTCTCTCCCTCTCTCTGTCTCTCTCTCACTCACTCTCTGCTTGGAAATGAATAAATAAAATATTTTTTTAAAAAAGTATATGTCATTGTTTTGCAGTGACAAGAGGTCCACATATGCCCATACTCTGTCTCTGTCTCTCAATTATATATATATATTTGGTTTCTCCAGGTAGGGTCTTGCTCTAGTCCAGGTTGACCTGAATTTCACTATGTAGTCTGAGAGTGGCCTCAAACTCACAGTGATCCTCTACCTCAGCCTCCCAAAATGTGTATGTCATCACATCCAGCTTAAATAAAAACATTTTTTTAAAATAAAAACCAATAATTACACAGTATACAGTGGTAGAGCACATCTCTAATTTCAGTACTTGGGAGGCAGAGGCTGGAGGATAGCAGCAGAAAGTTGCTGATCATCCTGGTTTCCATAGTTTCAGGCTGGCTAGGGTGGCATGGAAAGACCCTGTCTCAAAACAAAACAAAGCAAAACAAAACAAAAACCTAAAAAAAAAGACTAGGAGATGGCTCAGAAGTTAAAGGTGTTTGCTTGCAAGATGGATGCAGAGTGGTGTACACATCTGTGACGTCAATGCACCTACAGAAATGGGAGGTAGAACCAGGAGAATCTGGAAGCTCGTGGGCCAGCTAGACTGTCACATATACAGCAGCCAGACAACAAGAGAACCTGTTTCCAAAATTAGGTGGAAGGAGAGGGCAAAGATCCTGCGGGTGCACATATGTACCACGGGGCACATACACACCCATAGACACACACAATCTAAAATTGTTTTGAGAAGTGAAATAGTGTTAAGCAAAATGAAACCAGAGCTTCATGATTTTGGAAATTCTCAGCCTTAACCAGATTGGAAAAGATGCTAAAATTAGCTGATTTATTTACAGGGAAGCATGGTTCTCTCATCCAGAGCCATCACTGTAGCTGGACAGCCTCTTGCTAGAGTGGAGGACTAGCAGACTTGTGACTCACAGATCCTCTGACCCATTTCAGCAGAAGCCAAGACTCTAGGAGAAATTACACAGGAAGAATCAGGTGGTGGGAGGACCCTCTTCTTTAGTGATGTGTACCCCTGTGGCAGACAGGGGAACCACAGTTTTCAAGAATGTCCTTTCAGAAGAAACACTGCCAGATTGGACTGAACAAGAGGGACAGAGACGGGATGAAATGAAGGAAGCAAGATTCACAAAGCTCTACAGACAGGAAATGAGCTTACAGAATCTACCAGCTTCACACATGTGCTACCCATCAAGTAGAAGGAAGAAAGAGCAAGTATGGTGATGCACACCTGTAATCCCAACACTAGGGAGGTTGAGGCAGGAGGATCAAGGAGTTCAAGGTCATCCTTCTCCACATGGGAGTTAGAGGTCAGCATTGGGTACATGCGAGCCTGTCTCAAACCAACAGCAGAAAGGATGATTAAACGGGAAGAGCTTCAGGCCAGGGGCTGGAGCCCTGCTGCAAAGGCTGTGTCGCAGTCAGCCACACACCACTGGGATGAATCTCCAAACCAGGCAGTTTATGGGAGGAAAGGATTTATTTGTAGCTATAGATACAGCGGAAGTTCCAAAATGCAAAAGAGGCGGCTCCCCTTTCACAGGTCCAAGCAGAGAGAAAAACCCACCACCTACACCACACACACACTAGCAAATAGGCAGGGGGGCAGAGAGAGAATTCTTTCACCTTTATATAGCCCTAGGGTGGGGCCTTGCAATTCTATCCCAGACTTACTGGCTTCCTGAGTCTCTAGAATTTCCTTCCTGCACTGTCCACACAGGGAAAGGATGTTTACTTCTAGCTCCTTTGAGCTTCTTTACATCCTGCCCCCTACTGAGAGGCTGCCTTCCTGTGAACATCCTCAGAGACCCACCCAAGATTACTTGAAAGGTCAAGTTGACAACAAAACTTAACCATCACAGGCTGGATCACAGAGGATTCATCTCAAGTCTTAATACCTCATGGAATTGGCCCTGCTGGACTTTTCTGTCTCTCCCTTTTGAAATAGGAATCTCTGTTTTTCTATGCCTAGGCACCATTGTAGTTTGGAACCTAATAATTTTTCTTTTTTAATTTTATGCACATATTTGTGCATTTTGTGTATATGCAGGTGTACCTGCCTGTACAGGTTGTGTGGAGGCTATCAGACAGCCTCAGGTACTGTCTTCAAGAATGCTGCCCACTTTTCTGTATGACATGTCTCTCAGTGGCTCAGAACTCATCAATTAGGCTACACTGGCTAGCCAACAAGCTCCAGGGATCCTCCTGTCTCTACCTCCTAGCATTAGGATCACATGCACACACTAGCATGTCTGGCATTCTTACTTGGGTTCTGGGAATCAAACCCAGGTCCTCACACTTGCAAGACCCTAACCCTAACCCTAACCTTATAGACTGAGCATCTCCTCAGTCCCCTGATATTTATTTCTCAGTTTCACAGTTGCAGAGATAAAGAGAAATTTTACCCAGAATGGATCATACCCAGAGTCTAACCCCTATCTGATTTAAATTATGAAATATCATTTGTAACTTTGTTTCAGTACTAGGAATCGAGTCTAGAAACTTGTGCACCCTTGGCAAGAGCTGCGTCACTGAGCCATATCCCCAGCCTGGAGATGTGGGGCTTTAAAAAGCTGTTTACATTCAGATAGGATTTCGGGATTTAAGTCGACTCTGTAATGACTTGGGACTTTTGGAGATGTTGGGATAGGATGAGTATATTTTGTGTAGAGGATGGAGAAGACTCTTTGGGAACCAGAGGACAGACTGGGGAAGGCTGAAAATTACCTCCACCCTAGAGATAGCAGATTCCAGTCCCAGAACCTATAAATGTTACTTCATAAGGAAATATCTAATTAAGGTACATTGGGTTATAGATGTAATTAAGTTAAGGATATTGAGATGTAGATATTCCTCCGAACTATTAAGGTGAACCTTCAGCACAACTTTGTATGTATCTTTAGAAGGGAGGATGCACACAGACACAGGAGAAGGTGAAGTGAAGGTAGAGGGCTGACAACCACCAGAAGCCCACAGAGGCAATGGACAGATTCTCCCCGAGCTGCCAGAGGAAGCAGGAATCTCTTGGTGTTTTTTAAAAATATTTTATTTATTTATTTGAAAGAGTGAAAGACACACATACACACACACACACACACAGAGAGAGAGAGAGAGAGAGAGAGAGAGAGAGAGAGAGAGAGAGAGAGAGAGAACCAGGACCTCCAGTCACTGCAAACAAACTCCAGATGCATGCACCACTTTGTGCATCTGGCTTTATATGAGTGCTGGGGAATTGAACCTGGGTCTTTAGGCTTTGCAGACAAATGCCTTAACTGCTGAGCCATCTCCCCAGCCCTCTTGGTGTGTTTTGATCTAGACAGATTCTCACTTGCAGACCAGCCTGGCCTACCTGCCTCAGACCTCTGAGTGTTGACATTACGAGTATGTAACTCCACATTTGACTGCTACTTGCACTTGAAATTTTGGTCCAGTGATATAGTTCTGGGCTTTTATTATTTTGATTTATCTCTTTGTGGTAATTTGCGAGTTGTCACGGGAAACTAAAGTATTAATGGGAACATTTTCCCAGTTCCTGCTCTTGGACATAAGGATTGCTATCATGAGCAGATTTGTACATTCACTCTAGTGTTTTTAATTCTTTTTTTTTTTTTTTAAGGCAGACTCTCACTTTAGCTAAGGCTGACCTGAAATTCACTATGTAGTTCCAGGCTGGCCTTGAACTCTTGGCAATCCTCCTACCTCTGCCTCTCTAATCCTGGGATTAAAGATGTGCACCACCATGCCCTGCCTTTTTAAAATTAATCTTTATTTTTAAATAGTTTTATTTATTTGCAAGCAGGGAGTGGGGAGAGATAAGAGAGTGAGTCTGTGCATGCCAGGGCCTCTTGCCACTGTATACGAACTACAGACGCATGTGCCACTTTGTGCATCAGGCTTTACTTGGGTACTAGAGAATCAAACCTGGGCTGTCAGGCTTTGCAAGCAAGTGCCTTTAACCACTGAGCCATCTTCCAGCCTGAATACCATTTCTAATGGTAAAACCTCTAAGGATGATTCTCTCGGCAGATTTTTGTGGGTACTCTGTCATATATGATGCTCCGTTTATTCCAAGATTTCTAGCTTGTCTTCAAGAGTAATAATTATAATCCACGTGTGGTGGTGCACACCTGTAATCCTAGAGCTTGAAAGATGGAGACAGGAAGGTCAAGAGTTCAAGGGCAGCCTTGACTACACAGTTAGTTTGAAGCCAACTTGAGCTACATAAAACCTGCCACAAAAAAAAACCAAGCAGTGATAAGTATAATATTATAAAGTGGGATTAAGTTTTTATCATATTTTTCCTTGCATTTCCTCAGATAATAAACTTTAAAAATATTTTTAAGAATATATTGGGCTGGAGAGATGGCCCAGTGGTTGAGGCACTTGCCTCCAGTGCCTAAGGCCCTGGGTTCAATTCCCCAGGTCCCACATAAGCCAGACCCACAAGGTGGTAGCCCTGGTGCTCTCTCTCTCTCTCTCTCTCTCTCTCTCTCTCTCTCTCATCTCTGCTTGAAAATGAATAAATAAAAATATTAAAAAATAAAAAAAATATTTTTAAGAATATATTTATTAGATTTGTAAGCAAAGAGAGAGAAAAGGAGAGAGGAATGGGAACACCAGGGCCTCCAGCCATTACAACTGAACTTAAGATTCATATGCCACTCTGTGCATCTGGCTATACCTGTGTATTGGAGAATCAAACCCGGGCCATCAGGCCTTGCAAGAAAACCCCATTAGCCGGGCGTGGTGGCGCACGCCTTTAATCCCAGCACTTGGGAGGCAGAGGTAGGAGGATCGCAGTGAGTTCAAGGCCACCCTGAGACTACATAGTGAATTCCAGGTCAGCCTGGGCTAGAGCAAGACCCTACCTCGAAAAACCAAAAAAAAAAAAAAAAGAAAAGAAAACCCCATTAACCCCTGAACCATATCTCTCCAGGCCTAAAATAAATTTTTAAACTTTAATATATGATGATATACTATATGGAAACTTTAATAT
>PVHP010052162.1:0-11197 GCA_004024765.1 Zapus hudsonius
GGCTCAAGGCCCTAAATCCTGTTTACAAGTGCTAATGGGTTTTGCTCCTGCTGCCTGAGTTTTCGTGGCTGTGTTCCTGTTGGTTAAGCCCCCTTTGTGTAGGAGATAGGGCAATGCTACCCATCCCTAGATTGTATATAAAGTTGGATGTGAAAATAAAGTTTTGAGATCTGCCCACTGCCGCAGTCTCCCGAGAGTCCCCATCTCTCGTTCGGCTCACGGCTATTCCAAGCCTCTGCTCACCCAGTCCCGTGGGTGAACGAGGAGGAGTTGATGTGCGCTGCAACTCCCTAAGTAACCCACGGACCCAGAGTGCTGACCCTCGTGAGAACCACCAAGTTCAAGGAAGCAGCTGGAGTGCAGTGCAATCATCCCACTAGACAGGCTGCTCAGGAGAGTCTGAAAATGGATCTTATAGAAGACACAGAGGTCTTAATAACATCTTGACAATGGCTATGATTTGAGATGCAGAAAGTAGAGTTACATGTCAATCAATTAAAAAGTGGTCCCTTTTTTTTGTTCTAGAAGTTGTCCTCGTGCATGTCTGGTTTTGGAAGTATGTGCTGCAACATTTAGATCAAATATCATGCCAGCAGAGTATTAACATGACAAGCACACTGATTTGGAGTCTAGCTTCCATGTACCTTTGTTCTTATTTATTCTCTGCTGCAGAGCCTCATTTTACAATTGGGTTTGCCTCTCTTCCTAAAGCGCTGCCTTCTGTGAAAAGAAACCCACAACAGTCTAACACTGAGGCAGCGGGAACCCAGCCCTTCATGGGCTGTTACTGAAGGAAATGCCTCTTGGGAGCATTTATTGGGAAGTCTGGGATTTAT
This sequence comes from Zapus hudsonius, assembly GCA_004024765.1. NCBI lineage: Eukaryota > Metazoa > Chordata > Mammalia > Rodentia > Dipodidae > Zapus > Zapus hudsonius. The sequence continues at coordinate 837 of PVHP010052162.1, forward strand.
GCTGATCGATTCCAGAAAAATGTGAGCTTATCTGTTGGAAAGCATTAAGCTGATCAAGAAAACTGATGATTAAGCCAAAGAGGAGTGAATTTAAAGTAAGGAATCTGTAAGAAATAGATGCTGAAGAGTGGCCAGTAAAGGCATTCAAGATGGACTCTTCCTATTTAGAGAAGCCAGAGTGTCATCAGAAAGGGTCGTGGAAGAGGAAGAGGAAGAAAAGTTTGTAATTCTTTTTTCTTTTTATCTCTCAGGAGCAATAGAGCAGTCTGGTGACCGCATTTCCATTTGTGATACATTGAATTGTTCTGACTTCAGCACTTTCCCCTGTGTAACTCTATGGTTGTGTTTCAGGATGCCATGCCCTTTGCTCTGCAGAGTGTAGTAGGGTTCCAAGAGATTGCATACAGAAACGAAGAGGAGACAAGTTATGTAGAAACTCCAAGCAATGCCCCAAATCCCTGGCAAGACTTTGTAAGTTTCTTATATTCATAGATAAATACACATTAAACAAGTGAGGTTTAAAAAGGCTGTTTTCAATTTTTGTCTGGAGTTAGAAATAAATGTATATTAAAGTAAATACAAATGTAAAATTAGAAGATTTTTATGAAGGAATTTTTAAAAATTATTAAGGATTTTGAATTAATAAGGATTTGAATTTTGCATTAGTGAGGGCTTTACTATAAATAAAATTAAGACAATCCCACAGTGGGTTTGGGAGGGTAGTCAGTGTCTGACAGCTTCTAGAATCAATATTAATTTAAGTCTGTGTGGTTGACATTTCAAAAATGTATTAGTTGGAAAGCTGTGATGGTCTTAAGAGTCCCCAGGAATTCAAGGAGCCCAGGTTCTTTGTGAATGAGATTATCACAAAGTGCACAATGGACAGCAAAGCCTTCCAACTGAGAAAACGTTTTACTTAGCAGGCAAATGTGACTTTTTCCCATCCATGATAGACTATTTGTTTTCTAAAAGTAAAATGTAGATTGGGAATCATAAGAATATGCTTGAGTCACTTAACATTTTAGGCTTTTCTTAGTAATATTAATTTTAATTTAGTACCATTGGTATCAGTATTTCATAGCAGGTTTGATGTGTTATACAGAAGATGTCATAGCTTGCATCTTTATATTAACATTATTGGCATTTGGGGTCAGGTAGTCTTCAAGTGGCCTTTGTGTTGTATGATTTTAGAATTCTTGGTCCATGAGTATCAAAATCTTAATAACATCCTTACTTCTAGTCATTTTGACAACCAAAGAATCATTCCAAGTATTCCCAAACCCTGAAAAATGACATAGCCCTCAACCTGTTAGAAAACTATTCAGGAACATCTTGCCTTTCTGACATTGTGAAATAGAAAGATGGGTTTACATTTTGTCAGTTACTTATTAGTTACTTTTAAGTACTCAACAAATGCAACTCAGGAGTTCTGACTCACAGTTTGAGGGTGTAGTCCATTGGGGGGGAAGGTGTGGCAGCAGGAGTGTGAAGTGCCTAGTCACATTGTGTCCACAGGTCAGGAACCAGAGATTAATGCTGGTGTTCAGCTCATTTTCTCCTTTTCATTTTGTCTGGGCACCCAGTCCATTCAGTGTTGACACCTACATTCAGGGACTTACAATTTTAGTTAAACTCCTCTGGAAACACCTTCACACTCAGGTCTGTCTCCTAGATGATTCTAAGTCTTGGCAGGCTGACAATCAAGATAATCAAGTTAACCATCATGACATCCACAGTAAGAGAATAAATAGGTCACTTATAGATGGGCAGATGGCTAGATGACAGATAGATAGATGTTAAGTAGAACTTTTTGATTTAATGGGAAAAATGGTTAGCTCTTTATGTATTTTCTAGTTTAAATTATAGGGTGGTCATGGTAGAAAAGCCCTGAAGAGTTTGATCATTAGATTAATTCAAATTCACTAGGTTAATAAATATTGGTTGAAAACCATCTGAGCAGTAAAACATAAGTATGCACCAAGATTTGACAGAATGAAGTCATTCTGTTTACCTTGCATAATGTAATATTAATTCTGCTAAATTAAAATAGTTATCAGAAAGCTTAGTATAAATGCAATATTTTTGGGATGGAGAGATGGCTCAGCAGTTAAAGGTGCTTGCAAAACCCAATGGCCTGGGTTTGATTCCCCAGTGCTCATGTAAAGCCAGATGCAAAAAATGGCACATGCATCTGGAGTTTGTTTGCAGTGGTAGGAGGCCCTGGTGTGCCAATTCTCTCAAAAGAAAGAAGAAAGAAAGAAGGAAGGAAGAAAGAGAGAGAGAAAGGAAGGAGGAAGGGAAGAAGGGAAGGAAGGAAGGGAGGGAAGGAAGGAAAGAAAATTGTCTTTTTTAAAAGCAATATTTTTCCTGGATAACATATTAAATCTTTAAAACTGAAACATTAAGATTGTAAAAGTCAATCTAAAGGCAGTTATGTGTGTGCGTGCATGCATGCATGTGTAATAATTTAAGATATATATATATATATATATAGCCATGAGTGATATTTATCTACAAATTTTATGGAAAGCAAAAATTTAAAATAAATCAGCTTATTTCTTCCAACTACAGTTCCTACATGTGGGTGAATCTGTTCATATATATGAGTCAATGGGTATATATTGCAACTATCCTGTAATGTAGTTATATTACCTGTAGATCCTACTCAAGTCAGAAATGCAATCATATATCCCACTTATAGTAAATAGATTCTTTGCTTAGTCAAAGGTCTCATTAAACAGTATGCAGGTATATATTGATTATTTCATAAATTAGACATCAAACCCAATATGTGTTGGCTATTGCTGGTGCCAATGATCCCCTCCTTTTTAAGATAATGTTCTTAGGGAATAATTACATGAATTAATTCAGGCTCTTGTTCAGATTCCCTGGAACATACTTGAGGGTACCAAATTCCCAGCGCATATATGATGAAGTGTCAAGTAGGACAATCGTCAAGTATGGGGTATTAGTACATCTACAAATAGAGGGACAGGACAAAGAATACAGGATCAGCATCAGCCTCATCCTTCAGTGTATTTAAACACGAAGTTTAACCGTCACAGGAATAAAATTCCTATATTGCACAGTTACTTTCTGTCTAGGCAATGCAACTACACTAAAAAATAACCACCAGAATAGTCTAACAGATAGGGATGGATGCAAGAGGAATGATGTATAATCTCTCCTAAGACAACTTGCATTCATTTGCTGTCAGAAAGCAGTCAGAGTGAGAGCATGCTCAGTCATTTAGTCTTGGTAGTCAAAGGCTAGCCCTCACCCCACTTCCAGAAGGTTGGATAGCTCAGCTTGGCTATATGCTTATGAAGGAGAAAGGAAAAGTGTTGAAGGGAAGAAACTATATGAAGGACAAATTCATTGGCTGTAGAAGGAAGGTGGAGTTATAATTATGGAGAGCAGGCTTTCTCTTTGGATTCAGTGTTTCTGTGTTCTAAGTCTGTAAGCGAAAGGTTTAGACAGAGCTCTTGAACAGAGTCTCTCCTGCATGGCTGAATGCTGTCCTCTTCCTTGAGCTCCTGAAGCAAGGAAGTTGGAATGCTGAGAGCAGTTCTGGTCACGGGTTGTCCCTCTCCTGGGTAATAGGACCATTTTTTTTTTCTTTTGCAGGTAGCTCACTCACAGAGATTCGTCCTGACCCCTCTGTCAGCCTTGCTGTCCTTATTCCCAGGGCCTCAGAAGCTCATCCAAAAACGCTATGACAAGCTGCTGGACTACAACAGCTACCTGCAGCGGTCAGCCGGAGATGAGTCAGACTTGGCCAAAAGGGAGTATGAGGCCCTCAATGCTCAGCTAGTGGAGGAGCTCCAGGCGTTCAACCAGGGTGCTCGAAAGATCCTGTCAAACTGTCTGTGCAGTTTCATCACCCTTCTCAGAGACCTGATGCTTGCTGCACAGCAGACTTACTCCACTGTCAAGCCAGTAAGCACAGCACCACACCCCAGCCGCCCTGGCCCAGGTCTACTCTAGAAACCATACCATGCCAAAGAAGCCCTGTATGCACATAGGTGTGCATGCCAGAGACACGGTCTTCTACATCTTCGTCCCCATTTAAAATCCTATAATTTTAAAAGGAGTCCTCAGTTTTGGTCTTAAGTTTTCCAAAATTCTTTCTCTGTGCAGTTCACAGTAGAACAAGAGCACAAATCTTCAATGTTGAGAAACTACTAAATATAAAAGCAGCATTTTATATTTATTTTTTAAAACTAAAACATTAAGAACTCAAAAATCTATCTAAAGGCAGTTATTGTCATTTTATTTATTTATTTAATTTATTTATTTATTGCCATATGTTGAAACTAATATTATATATAGTAAAACAAGCGTTCTGGAGGTTATATCTAATGAAATTATTTCATTCTATAGTTTACATATACTATATATTTCAACATTTTTATTTTGAGATCATGATAATTCACACGGTAGTTGTGATAAGTAATGCAGAAATCCTGCATGCCTTTCCATGGTTTTCCATGGTGACATCTTGCATGACAATGTCTGTGTTTCTCAAAGGCAGAAATGGATAATGATGAGAGAACAGACCCTGGACTAGATCTCATTTCAAGACTTACTTGTTACTGTCTTACCTTGGGAAAACGAATTAATCTCTGTGCATCTCCATTTTCCCATATGAATAAAATAATAATAGTATATAATTTATGTGATAAAAATGTCACAAAGTTTATCATCTTACTTTTAAAAATATGTTGTCCGTGGATTACTTCGGAGGTCATTGTACACTAACACTCTGGTTCATCCACAGAGCTGGGTGAACAGCATCTTGGGACAGTGGTAGGCCGACGGGCATAGCCACCCGGGAGAATATTGCAGTGAACAGCTCTGGTTTATTGTATAGATAAAAGTTGTTTATATAGAGAAAAGGCAGAGGTAGGGGCATAGGCAGCAAGGAAATTGGTAGGGGCAGGGTAGTCTGTAGACATCTCATGAGTGGATTGGCAGGGGCCAGTAAACTATGGATGCCTAGTTTGCATAAATAAATTGGGGGGGGGCTTTCTACATGACTATAGACATGTATAGAATGGAGATGACTGCAGAGGAACTCTAACCTTAGACTTTCATTGTCCAGGATTGTTATTACAGCTGGAGTGAGTTTAGGCCTTGAATTGCCTACTTATCTCAGGCTTGCTGTGGCCTGCCTGGAGGGCTGGAGGGTCCAGGATATGCTTGAGATAATCAGGGTCTCCCCCGCCTCAACTTCCTTTAACAGAAGGAGGCAGTGGGGACGCCTTCCAGTCTCAGCAAGACCCTATATCCTTCGTGCCTCTTAGCAGGGTCCCACAAAGATACAGTTGAAGTGATAAGAATACTCAGATTGTTGTGCAACAAGTTGTTCGGAGCTTTATCATCTTATGAAACTGAAACTTCACCAATAAAACAAGTTTGCCCCAGTCTCTTCAACCATTATTCTACTGAACATTTCTATGAATTTACCTACTTTAAGTATATCATATAGTGTTTAGCTCACTGTGACTGGCAGACTTTTCTTATCATAGTGCCCTCACAGTTTTGTCCACATTGAAGCACGTGACAAGATTTCCCTCCATATTAAGTCTAAATAATAGTCTACACACACAGACCACATTTTGCTTATCCATTTGTCTCTTGATGGTCTTTTGGCTATTGTAAATACTATTACAATGATCAAGGCCGTGTGAATATCTCTTCAAGACGCTGCTTTTAGTAACTCTGGACATATACCGAGAAGTGGTATTTCTAGATCTTATGGTAATTCCATAGCACTTGGAAGAACCCAAAGTCCTATATTGAATATTCATTTTCATTAGAGTTATTCATGCACATGATTTAAAGATTCAAATAGTTCTGGCCAAGAAAATACCTATTCTTCCATGCTGGTGCTCTTTTTCCCCACCTAAGGAACCACTAATTTTCAGTTTTTTAAGTGAGTATCTAGGTACTTAATCTCATATGTGGAAATACTACTTTGTTCCATTTTTTTTCAATTTTAGGCATGAAATATTCCACTATGAAAAAATGAAGGTTTAACCCTTTCTTCTCTTCATTCCACTCCAACATATCTATTTGCATATCTCCCTCCATTATAGTCTTGCCATAAATTTGGCTTTGCCTTGAGGGTAGCACATGAGCACAGCCTTGGGGCAAAGTACTGATCCTAATGGTTTCCCTATGCCAAACTCACATTTTTGGAAAAAGTCTATTAATTTTTTCCTTCAAATGCCTAAGTTAAGTGTGCTGTGCTTTTCTTGCTGGTATCATAATTTATTGACGAGTCAAATAGTTGAAACACAGTATAAACACAGTTAAATTTATAGCCACACTGTAATGGAAGGGGATAGAAAGTTTATGTGAATAAATGTTGCAGAGACTTGAAGAGAAGAAAGAACTAAACTTTCATTTTTTTCACACAGGAATGTTTCATGTCTAGAATTGAAAACACAGCAGAATTTTAGATGTGTGAGGTATTTTATCAATTGTGTCTTCCTGCAGAAATCTCTCACAGAATTGACTTGCTAGAGAATCCAAATGTCTGCCTGTTTATCTGATAAGAAGCTGTGATTCTGGGATCACATTTCAGCATCACGCTAGAGAGCCTCTTTACTTCTTCCTGGAATCCAATTTCCTTATTCCAGGTTGATTTTTCATTGCTTTATGTCTTTACTTAAGGAGAGATGATTGGAAGAGAATACTATGATACCTTGTTTATATACTGTCTTCACCACACTGAAGAGAAAGTTTGTCCACATGCAGAAGTCGTTCTCTGAATTGTAAAGCATTCACTATTTTGTTCTGTATTTTAGTTTTTCTGTTGTAAAGTCCATTTTAACTTTTGATTTTTGTATGCATTTCTAATTCTATCCTTGGAAACTCTGAATTTTCTAATGGTATCTGCTAGTCTGAGATTTAATGATGAGGTACACAGGTATGTTGGATATTTGATAGGATTTTTTTTAGCCTGAAATTTTATGCCTTCCATTTCTAGAAACGTGTTTTTTTTTTAATATTTTTGATGACTTCTTTCATTATTCTTTTTTCCTGTATGTCTTAGATTTCTCTAACTTTATCTTCCTTTTCTACTCATTTTCTTTTTATCACTTTGTGCTTCCTATGATATTTTCTACATTAATTTTTGAACCCCATCTATAATTTATTTTTTCTCTTTTCTTTTTAATATTCAAGAGCTTTTTGCTTTATTAAAATTAAGAAGACTTAATTTCTTTTGATCTTATTTCTCTCAGGTCAGAGTCTTCCCTAAGCTCTCACATGTTCTTACTCAACAGTTTAAAAAGAACGGAAGCACTGAGCACACATAGGAATAAAAAGCTGTCAGCTTCAGGAGTGCATAGAATAATCTGTCACTTCACTTAGGAAATCCTGATGATAGAATCTTTAGTTCTTTTCTATTGGCTCATCGGGATACCCAGAAACAGCTCCTCAAATCTGTCTAGAGGGTAAAAACTGTCTCTTTGGGATGTTTCTGGAGGGGGTTTCAGGGTCAGCACACATCTAGTCAATCCTCCACCCTTACTTGTACTTACCATTTGCAGAGAAGGAAACTTCATCTCTTGCCCAGATGGGAAAGGCATCCACCTCACTGCAGTGGGTAAAGAGTCAACTAGATCACAACAGAGTGATGACTGAGTCTTTTATGGTTCCAGAGGTTCACTGGTTTAGGCTGGTCATTCTCTGGGTTTTTCATGAGATGACAGTAAGGTAACAGATAGGCCTGGAGTGATCTCAGAAACTTTCTCAGGTCTATTTCAGAGGTTGGTGATGGAATAATGAAGGAAGTTTTAAGTAGGTGTGGATTGGAACACCTGAGACTCCAATAAGAGCCTCTTACTCTCTCTCTTACACTCTCTCACATATATCTGACACACACACATCTTTTTCAATATGGTCTCTTTGTATGGCAGGAGTAAAGCCTTCCAGATCTCAAGAGAAACTAACTGGAGCTTCATGATAGTTTTAAGTCATCACTTATGTGGCTATTTCTGTTCACTGATGCCATAACAAAGTAATTTCGTGCTATGTTTCTCTTAGGTTCTTCCTAGACTTGATACTGAAACAGGAAAAAGATTCCTATCATTTGTGTGGCTTCTGGAAACTGGAGATTGGTCTATCTTTACATAGATGCTCTGGAGTTGGCCAGATTTTTCACTGTGGAGCTATCTTATACTTTTTCAAATTACTATCATCACTCTAACAAATTCAATCTGAATACGATTACTTAATTGTCTGAAAATGTCTTATCATTTCTGCTGTAGGTGCCACCATTGTTCACAAGCATTTTTGAAATTCAGAATCGAGTACTAGAAGAAGTTCAAAACCTGAATTTTTTCAAGGACAACAGTGCCACCTTTATTGAGAGGAAACTTAGCTTTGAAAAGAAGAAGCCTATGCCGATTGTGGTGAGCTTGGCAGCATTCCTAACACTAATACACACCATTACATTGTCTCATCCATGTGGTAGCATATGATTTTTCATATGATTCACTTCATTCTAGTATCCTATAATTTGTGTTTTAAATTAAAATTACATTTCTGGGCTTGGGAGATAGCTCAGTGCATAAAATACTTGCTATGCAAAGGTGAATACTTGAGTTCAGATCCTCTGAGTTTAAAGCAAAAGCTGGCCACTGTTGCCTAGTGTGGTGGTGCACACCTTTAATCCCAGCACCCAGGATGCAGAGGTTGGAGGATCACTGAGTTTTGAGGCCAATTTGCAACTATAGAGTGAGTTCCAGGTCAGCCTGGGCAGGAGTGAGACCCTTCTTCGGGGAAGAAAAGAAGCTGGATGCTGTGGTGAGCATCTATAATCTCAGTGCACTTGTGGTGAGAAGGGAGGTAGAGACAGGAAAATTTTGCAGAAGTTCCTGGATCACCTAGTCTGGTGCATGAAGCAGTGAGCAACAATGAGAACAAAAGATACTGCCTCACCTCAAAACAAACTAGAGGCCCAAAGTTCTCCTCTGACAGCCACAGAGTGCCTGTGTTCATACAAATGAGCACACACACATACACACACACACACACACACACACACTATATATATATATATATATATATGTATACACATATATATGTATATATATATAGCTCTCTCTTAAAACTGTTTCCACTCTATTCCATAAACTCCATAAGATAGTGTTTTTTGTTTTATTTTTAATCCATCATGTATCCCCAACATGCCAAAAATTGTGTTGATACAGGTAGGCATTCAATATTTGTTGACTAGGATGTTAGCAAGATAAATGTGGATCCTTTCATTTTCAAGAAAAGGTACTACAGGGTCTAGTGAGGCAGGATTTTGGGGTCCAGGAGGGGTCTTCCAAATGTATGAACTTCAATTTTGGGTTCTTATCCTATTTTCAACAAAGAATTGATGAAAATGGGCTCAAGAAGCTCAAATTATGAATTATTGAGTTTATTTAGGAAAAAAAATCATACATCGTGAAGTTCATTTTAGGGAAATTGGGATCTAGGAAAAGGCCAGAGCAGAGTCATAAGCATGTGGAAGACAGGCTCTAGAACTCTTGTAGAGAAATTTAGAAGAAACACTCGTGTGCAAGGCACAGCCTCCGCCTTGAGCCTCCACTGGAAGAAAGTTAAGAGATTAAGTGGTGAGAGGGTAAGAAAGCATAGCAGAGGGAACGAACCAAAGGAAAGACGAGGAAATTCAGATTAGAAAGGGGTAGTAAAGAGAGTTACACCCCTGGTTATCCCATGTAGAGAAATCATACATGTAGCAGGCCCAGAGTTTAGAGGAAATACCCACGTGGTAGATCTAGTTTAGAGGAAATACGCATGTGGAGGGCTCAGATATCAGAGAAAAAAATTGTTCGTGTAATCAAAGTGAGAAGGTATCCCAGAGCCTAATGCAGAAAGAAGGCAAGCAAACAACTACTCAGGCTAACAAGCAGTGCTCTGCTCTTCCTTACCTGGCCAGACTGGAGAGGTGAAATCCAGATTTACATGTGTCCAGACAGAGATCAAAGAGCAGAGAAAGGACAGAGATCAGTATGGAAAGTCTTTATAGTCCACTAAAAATGTATTCTTTCATGGGAGGTGTGTAAGAGGAAGAACCTGACTGTTTCACAGATTCAAGGGGCTGACCCCAAAGGCCAGCTCCCCTAGATAGCGTGCGCAACTGTGGAGGCAGCTGCAGGTGTTACAGCCATCTCGGCTGTGAGTTTCATTCTTGCAAAGATGGGGTGACATCTGGTTCCCTCTTTGGGCTCCTGTCCCTAACTAACTAAAACTGCCTAAAAGAGGCTCACTTTCTCCTGAGTCTCCTTCAATATGAAGGGTTTGCAGTTGTTTTTAAAGTCACTCAATGGCCTAGA
>PVHP010052163.1:0-11196 GCA_004024765.1 Zapus hudsonius
TTGCCAGTGTTTGGCACACCTTCCTGCCGCTGTTTGCAGTGCTGTGGCAGAGGTGATGTCCAGCCCTCTGCTCATGCCATCGTTTTCCCTGCCAGGATGGAGTCTCCCCTCGAGTCCATAAGCCAAATAAACCCATTCCTCCACAAGCCGCTTTTGTTTGGGTTCTTTCTGCGCAGCAACTAGAAAGCTGACTGCAACAGGGGGCTTCAGTTTTGTGACTTTTAGTTTCTTTTGTATTTATTGCATAGTCAAAAACAAAAGGCTTAAAAGATATTTTTTCTATTCAAAATATACTTTTGTGGAGCAAGAGGTCTAGCTCGGCTGGCAAAGTGCTGCCATGTAAGCATGAAGACCTGAGATTGGATCTCCATCACCCATGTAGAAAATCCAGGTACTATGGTGCTGGCCAGCTAGTCTAGAGCTCCAGGCCAATGAGAGACCCATCTCAAAAAAAAAAAAATCCTATGGCTTCCATGTGCAAATACATAAAAATGCACACGCAGATGGGCCACATGCTTACATATATTTACATGAACACACAAACATATCCCCACACCCCTATGTGTGTGTGTGCGTGCACACACACACACACACACACAGATATTTGTCTGTCTTATTTTCCTAATTACTGTGGTGAGTGTAGTTTTTGTCATGATCAACATTTTTGTTTCACACAAAGAGCTCTTAGTTTCCCCCTGTGGAGATAATTCTCAAACCACATGAGGAAAACAAGCTCTGAGACTGAAAAGATATTGCTAGGCTACAAGGCTTCCAGATAGTTCCATTTAATGCCCTGTATCTTCATATTTTGTCTTAAAAGTAAGAAGCTACTGATTTTCCCGGTCTAACTTCAAAGAAAACACCTACATATTAAAGTAAAACTTAAAAGTTTCTATTTATGGTTTTTATAAGTAGCCAGTAAAGAACACCAGGAAGTAGTCAGTGAAAATGTGGATTATAGGTAAACTATTTTCTATTCAATTGATAGAAAAATTCAGCCAATGTTTCATCAAATAACCAAAAAAGCTAGGAATTTTGTTATAAGATAAAGATCTTTAGGGAACCCTCTATTTACCAGAGCAAAGATGTATTTAGATAGAAGGAGTAGAAAGCACGAAATACAAAAGGTTGTAAAGAGAAGAACATTAGAGCACCTGGGCCTAATTAGTTTGAGAGTTGTAGATAACTTAGCTGAAATGTTCAGGTCAAACAATTTAATAAAACATATCAATATGTACAAAATGTTAAAAAATGATTTAGTCAAAACTCCCCAAACACAGGGATTTTAAGCACTCAGTTCAGCTTTAAGCAAGGTTTACCAAGCTTATTCCAAGAAAAAGAAACATATATTTTTTATGTATGTGCTTATTGATAGCCTTTTTTATTTTTTAAATATTTTATTTATTTATTTGAGAGAGAGGGGTAATGTGTGAGTGCAGTCATACCATGACTTCTTTTCACTGAAAACAAACTCCAGATGCATGTGCCACTTTGTGCATCTGGCTTTATGTGGTTACTGGGCAATTGAACCCTTGCCAACAGGTTTTGAAGCAAGTGCCTTTAACCACTGAGCCATCTTCTCAGCTGTGTATTGCCTTTTCAATAATCTATAGGGAATTAAAAATTTTGAATTGCTTAAATATATTTTAATATGCATAAAAATAAATAAAACTAGAACTCAGAGATTTTGGCTTAAAGTCAATTAGGAACAAATTTAACATTAAAAACTGTAGCTACTAAAAGAAATATACTCAGGGGAATCTACCTAAAGGCAGTTGAGAAATATGGTCAGTGCTGGGGATATAGCTCAGTGGGACTGGGAGAATGCTAATTTTGTTTACACAAGGCCGTGGAATGAATTCCTGGGACACATTCACAGTCATGCACACATGCATGCATACACACATGCACACATACACGAACAGTATCCCACAGAGTCATGAGCACAATCTCATAATAGCCTCAAACTGGAAACAATCTAAATGTCTATCAACTGGTGAGTGAGTGTTTAAATAGTATTATAGATATGTATAGTAGGGTGCTGTTCAGCAATAGAAAGGAATGAATGCTTCATCAGAGATGAACATCAGAAACATGCCAAGGGGAAGGGATCTCTTATTTGTTCATCTGTATTTACTGTCTAGAAAAGCAAATTTATAGATTCATGAAACTATTGCAGAGTTGCTTTTGTAGAAATTGACTGATGTGAGCAGATGGATGTGGCACGGAGAGTAATCAAATCTCTGTGTCTAAATGCTGCCCCTTCAGCTGCAATTGTTTGAGAGATTGCAACCATTGAGATTTGGCCAGATGTTCTGCATTGGGACAGCAGGAAGAATGCAGACTCTTTGAAGTAAGGGGCCTGAATGTTGAAGGAGTTTCCTGCGCTTCAAAGTTGGTTTTATTTCCTCCTGAATTAAATTGGTAGCCCACGTGGTACTATGGAATATAACAAATGTAGGAAAGAAAGGGTCATTGGATTTGCAACACAGTTTTTCGGAAATGGCCAAGGGCAGTGTGAAGCAGGTTTGTTGGACTTCCTGTGTGGAGGTGGGATGGAGCCATGAGAATGAACCGAGGGTTGCACTGGAGACCCGCTGGAGATGCCAGGACTATGGGATGACTGCTGGCTTCCGGGACTGTGAGTAGCCTAGCTGGAGTGTGTGTGTGTGGGGGGGGTAGATTAGAACTCCTGAGACTACTCACTGGTTAGAATTAGTGAACTTGGAGATTTGTCACTGGTTAGAGTTGTCGGATTTGGATCTACATCATGTATTGGTTCAATCTGTCTTTGCTATGCCCAATGCCATCTTTTGCAGTGTGAATGTTTATTCTGTGCCATTAAGGTTTTTTGGTATTACGGCTTAGGAAAAAGACCTTGAACTATGGGCATGTTTGAACATTGTTGAGATTGATAAAAACTATGTAGACTTTTGGAGATGGGCTGGGTGTTGGCATTTTATATCATGTATGGCTATCAGTTTACAGGGGCTGGGGGTGGAATGTGGTGGTTTGATTCAAATGACCCCCATAAACTTATGTGTTCTGAATGCTTGATTCCCAGCTGATGGCAAATTTGGAATTGGAACCTTCTTGGAGGTGTGTTGTTGGGGGCAGGCTTATGGGGGTTATAGCCAGCTTCCCCTTGCAGTGTTTGACACACTCTCCTGCTGCTGTTGTCCACCTGGTGTTGGCCAGGAGGTTATGTCCAGCCTCTGCTCATGCCATAATTTTCCCTGCCATCATGGAGCTTCCCCTCAAGTCTGTAAGCCAAAATAAGCCCTTTCCTTCCATAAACTGCTTTTGGTTGCATGCTTTCTGCCAGCAACGAGAAGCTAACTGCAACATTAAAATTGGAGAAACTGACTGCAGCCATAACATACTAGGAAATATAAATAATTCAGAAATATTTTGAAGCATGCAGGTTATTGGGAAATACTATACCATTTTATATAAGAGACGAGCATTTGTGGGTTATGACCATGAAAGGAGAGCATCCTAGACTCAGTCTCCAGGAGTACGAAGGGATCGTGGTCTACATGAGCAAGCAAAGCACAGTCAAGCATCACAGGAAGCTAAAGGAAAAACTTGGTGGATGATAATATAAATTTATCCTGGATTACAAAGATAGCCTAATTTCTCTACTATAATTCTGATCAAAGATTTAAAATTTGGTATAGTTCTTCCCATCCTTTTTACTTCTTAAATAAATTGATGTTTTTCAAATGAACTTAAATTCTCTTTTTTCCAAGATCTTATATAACTTTATAGTAAATTAATTTCAATTCTCCCTTTTAACTTTCCATAAAGGCCTACAGCTGTGAATTCTTTGATCTCAAAATATGGATTTCAGGAGCAGCTCCTTTACTGTGAGTTTTGTTTAAATTATATATCAAATGAGGTGGTGGATATAACAGTGGTATAATGTTTTCTGAGCCTGCATGAGTTCCTGGCTTTGATTACCAATGATGTAAAAATTTATTTTTAAAAAAACAAGGGGGAGGGCTGGAGAGATGGCTCAGCGGTTAAGGCACTTGCCTCCAGTGCCTAAGGCCCCGGGTTCAATTCCCCAGGACCCACATGTGCCAGACCCACAAGGTGGTGGCCCTGGTTCTCTCTCTCTCTCTCTCTCTCTCTCTCTCTCTCTCTCTCGTTCTCTCTCTCTCTCTCTCTCTCGTTCTCTCTATCTCTGCTTGAAAATGAATAAATAAAATAAAAATAAAATAAAATAAAAAAACAAGGGGGAAAAAGAGAAAAGAAAGTTCATTTTTCTTTTGAGCACAGTTTAGGATGTTTTATTCCAAGACTGGATGAATGCATTGCTGTAGGCCTCTGGTGGCTGTGCCAGAGGACAGTGGTAAGGATCAGAACAACACTGATTCTATCAGGGCAAGGAAGCAGAGAGGGAGAGGGGCTGACAGGAGCAGAGGTAACTCTTAGTGACCCAAGGACTTCCCAGTAGACCACAGCCCCTAAAAGTTCTGCTTTGGGGTTCAGAAGGTTGTTCATTGCTTAAAGAGACTTGCTTGCAAAGCTTGCCAGCTGGGATTCATTTCTGTAGCACCCATGTAAAGCCAGATGCCACGTGGCACGTGCATCTGTGATCCCAGTGTGCCATAACAATGGGAGGCAGAGCCAGGAGAAGCTGATGTTCACAGGCCAGCTAGCAGTGTTTATTTACAGTCTGCAAAAGACCCTATCTCAAAGTAGGTGGAGCAAATACACCCTGAAGTTGTCCTCCAGCTTCCACACATGCACCATGGCATACATACCCATACACATTAACAGCAAGTAAAAATTTAAATGGTCTACCTGCACTCAGTGATTACAGGGACCTGTGGAAGGCATTCAACATCCAAAGAATAGCACAGCTTAACTGTTAATGCATTTATTGCTACTAAAATAGTTCCTGTTTTAAAACTTCTGCTTAAGAGTTTTTATATTTACATCTGTCTTGTATGCCTGACAATCATTCGATATTAATTACCTCCAGAGGAGTGGAATGGAAAAAGTATACAAGTTACCTTCAAAATGAAAATATATATGTACACACTATTATACATTTACATAAGAAAGATTTAAAGTAGTGGGAATTTTGTCTTGGTTTGGTTGTTTGGAAACAGGGTTTTCCTGTGCAGACTATGATGGCCTAGAACTAGTCTTTCTCCTTTACCTCCCAAGTGCTAGGATCACAAGCACGTGCCACCTGCCACCATTCACTGATAGGAGAGCTAACCGTGTTTCTCCAAAAAATATTCACAAAGAGCACCGAGAGTACATGGTGCACGCATGCAGGGGACCGGCAGGAGGCTCTCTTGGTCAAGGCCAGCTGGATACATTGAGACCCTGTCTCCAACAATAAAAATATCATTGAATTCTTAGCTCTAACAAGCTAAAATTTTCTCAATAGTAGTCTTTATTTTTTGTTTTGTTTGTATGTGTAGAAAGCTTTTAGAAGGTTTTGAGGGTTTTTTTTTTTAGTGATTTTCTAAAGTGACTCTTTAAAGTAATGACTTAATCTTTCACTTCAGATATTTGTTCAATGTAAAAATGTAAATTCCAATTATAAAACTAAAAATTAATTTTCATTCAATATATTTTTCAAAATATGAAGTTTAAATTGAAAATTTTTATTATAGACAGTTCCCAAATTTTGACAAACTTTGGTAACTACATAACTGATGGTTGTTACAATTATTTTATAATGTCAATCAACTTCTGTAAGCAGTAAATGATAATTTACCTTAGTGGAAAATTGCAGTGGATTTATATATACATATTTGCAAATATATACATATTTCTGATGAAGACAGAACCTATCACTTGTGGAGACATATTTTTGTATCATGGTAGGAGTTTTAGATTTAATGGAGTATTTTGTCAAGTACTAAAATGACTTCACAATTTTCATCAGAGATTGCTCAGTGGTTAAGGCACTTGCCTGCAAAGCATCACAACCTGGGTTCGATTCTCCAGTACCCACATAACGCCAGATGCACAAAGTGGCACATGCGCCTGAAGTTCATTTGCAATGGCTAGAGGCCCTGGTGTGCCCATTCTCTGTCTCTTTTCTCTCTCTCTATGAGAAAATAAAAACAAGTCAGAAAGAAACACCAAGGAAGATAGTTTAATAAAAATAAAATTTTAAATCATGTTTCTAGCTACTTTAGAGAAATCTGTACTGAATTTACATTGAAATTCTGAAATTCATACATAAGCCAATTTTTATTTCTCATAACAGACTTACTGTTTATAAGACTTTCTTTGTGCTCTACATCTTCTGTTATACTTGCTGATTCATTTATCACAGCTTCTTTATATCTGTTTTGCCTTTTTCAGGGCATTTTGAAAGTTAAACTGGCTAAATATTGGGGCTGGAGAGATGGCTAAACAGTTAAGGTGTTTGCAAAATCTTCCAGTCTGGTTTCAACTCTTCAGTTGCCCATGTAAATGTAGACTGACATTAATTTACAGTGGCAAGAGACCTTGGTGTGTCCATACACACACGTACAAATGTGCGCATTTGCACACACACAGAAATAAATAAGTAAAATTTTTAGAAAGTAATAACTAGTCCATTAACTTGTATAGTTTAAATTGAATAAAATTTTTATTCATGGCAGCACTATCTAATTTTGAAATTGGATTCAGATTTATGGTGGTGGTAATGGTGATTATGACATTTAGTTAATATTCATCAAGTGCTTATAATATGCCAGCTACTTGTGGGAGAACTTTTTTGAATACAGCAACATTATGGTTTTGTTATTGGCCCCATTTCAAGAATAAGGAAATAGAGGCATGGGAGAACTAGCTTGCCCAGTGTTTTTTGGGTAGTGGATGGCAGAGTTGAGGGCAGCAGAGCCCATCCCCTCAGCCATGGAATTGTGCTTTCTCCAGGAATGGTTGAAATGCATTGCTTAGTCTAACCAGATATGTGATAACAGTGAAAATGGTTCTGTAGCTTTCCTTCACCATGTTGATTATGCTATGGTCCAGGTGTCTTCGAACTGGGGACACTGGTGATTGAAGATTATTGAGTCTCAAAGAGTTTATTCACACACTTTACATCAAATTGTGGAATAAATGACAGTTGGTTGGTATTAAGTTTGCAAACAGTGATGACTTTCCTTATGGCATTTCCACACATATGCCTTTATCCTTTGCTCTTTTCTGTCTGCCTGCCCTGCCCCACTTGCCCTTCCTTCCCCCAAGTAATCCCCACTCCTTCCTGTGCAGTGTGTCCATTCTTGTTCCTCCTCCTCCCTCAAGAGTGCTTCCTGCCCTCTCATGGTCCCCTTTCTAGTTTTCTCACTGGCACGTTGGTGGTTATTAAAATTATTCAGACTGAAATTTAACATGCTAACACTGACTAGTTTGAGTTACAAGTTTAACCATCTTTAGCTAGTTTCCAAAACTTCCCTGAATTTACAACCTCAGTAGCTCCATAAGTGATAGGAACTTTTGTTTGAAGTAGAACTATGCCATTTAAATGTTGGTTTCTAAAAACATTAAAAAGTAGGGAGACTGTGAATAATAAAATACTTTACAGATTGGTGCCTATTCTCATGTGTTCATATTTGTATGAATTTGTTTTAAGTTATGCTTGAGGAGCTTGTTAGCAGTGGCCGCTTGCGGGGTGCTGTGGTTGGCGGAAGACAGGATAAAGCAGTGTTCTTCCCAGACATCTACTCCAAGACACAGAATACTTGGGTCGATTCCTTTTTCAGGCAGAATGGCTATCTAGGTAACTGCTTTTTATTTTCTTTGACACTAAATTTTCTTTCTGTACTCAGTTCTCCTTGGAAAGCACTGTACTAACTTTGGGGTTTACATGAACTTTCCATTTGTTGACCAGCTTCTAAGATTCCTTTGACTATAAGAATAGTCATCTCAAACTCTGTGGGTCTTGGAGCTGAGTTTAATTCCATAGTTACCAAGCAACTGCAATATTAAAATGCCAAAAGCTGTTATTGTTAATAACTTCAAGCTATATTAAGAATATATAAACTTTAAGTATTTTTACATAATAAAAATATTTACATTACTGTATGTTTATTGTATACATTATGTTTATGAAGTCGCCTTTTTTGTTACATGATTTTAGAAATATTGTCAACTTTGCACTGCTCATTTTTATCAAGTAATACTTTAGACACATTGAAGTTTTTCTAAATTGTGTTTCTTAGGTTCTGTCATCATTTTGATAAAGTAGATTAAATTTAGTTATTAAAACATGGCCATTTAATTTGATCAACTTTATAACCAAATTTATAGCAGATTACATTCACAGTAAGAAATATATAATGAGCTGGGTATGGAAATTACATTTTTTTAAAAAGTCTCTAAGCCGAGTGTGGTGGTGCACACCTTTAATCCCAGCACTAGGGAGGAAGGATCACCATGAAGCTGAGGCTACCCTGAGACTACATAGTGAATTTTAGGTCAGCCTGGGTTAGATTAATATTCTACATCAGAAGAAAAATTTAAATCTATAATGAATAGTTTAAGCATATGCTAAGACACTGGACATTGCATATGTTTTCTTACTCTCTTTTTGCATACTTTTAATATCCTTAACCACAGACTGGGATTAGAATTTTGTTACAGCTAGTTTTCTTAATAACTGTAATGTCTGTAACTTTAAGTCTAGCATCCTAAATTACTTTGTAGAGTAAATTAGAGAATGACTTTGTCTTGTGTCTGATGATGCATTTTGAAAAATAAAGTTCACTTCTCTAGCTGTAATAAGCCAAACAAGTTTCAGTTTTTTGTTTTTTTTTTCTTTTTGTTGTTGAAATAATGATTTAATAATATGGATGAATTTATCAATAAAAAGAAAATAGCTTAATAGACATTTCACAATACATGGTAGAAGCATGTTTAATGGAAAACC
Source organism: Zapus hudsonius (assembly GCA_004024765.1). NCBI lineage: Eukaryota > Metazoa > Chordata > Mammalia > Rodentia > Dipodidae > Zapus > Zapus hudsonius. Next base: position 8,897 of record PVHP010052163.1, read on the forward strand.
CCGTGAACTTTTGTGTCAGATAACTTTACTAGGTGGGCCAGGGGATGAGTTGTTTAGCATCTAATATGAATGTGAAGATAATGCACACACTGAAAATTTTTTTATTATCCATAATTAGATACACTTAATAAGGGAATAATGTGTTGATGTCTCCAGTTCCTCTATTTCCCTCTTCCCTATCCCTGATCAGTTGGATATCCTCCTCGGTGGGCAGTCTGGATCAGTCCATGGGGTAGGGGGTTGTGAATCGCCTAGGAGTCAACCCAGTTCCACCCCCCTTTGCATGTTGTTACTGAGGGGACAGTGTCTCTGGATATTCTCCCCCACCATGTCTCTTACAATCTTTCCGCCCCTTCTTCCACTCAGTTCCCTGAGTCATGGTTACCAGCTTTTGCTCCCACTTCTGATTTCTTTGTTTTGTAGTTTTCAAGTTTTCCTTTGACCCTTCTTTGGTTGGAAGTGGAGTCACACAGATGGTATTCAGAAAGCAATAAAATTTGAGAGGAGAAGATAACCAAGAAATAAGCTACAATACATTTCTGTGTCTTATTCCCCCAAATCCTGGAATCAGTGAGCGTATTCACTCTCACAGAATAGATTTGGGTAGTAAATAGTACTTTCTGAGATTTCCAAAAGAAGTGAATGATTGGCATTCCTTTTCAACTTTGCTATGTGTTTCTAGAATTTGATGCTTTATCCAGATTTGGGATTCCAGATGCTGTAAACTACATAAAGAAAAGGTACAGGAGCACACAGCTGTTGTTTCTGAAGGCAGCCTGCGTTGGTCAAGGGCTTGTGGATCAGGTGGAAGCATCAGTAGAGGAAGCCATCAGCTCTGGAACGTGGGTGGATATTTCTGTAGGTTTTCTTTTTCTCTTAATTTCTTTTTAAATCAATAATAAGTGATATTTTACTAGTATATGCCCATTTAGAAATTAGGACATGTATAGCTCAGTGTTTAGAGCTCCTGCCTAGCATGTATGAGGTCCTGGGTTCCATCTTCAACACCTCCAAAAATAGATGAGTAAATAGGATATATAAAGATAACCTTGGCTTTAGAGGTAAATTTCTGGCAGTCATTGTTATAATAAATATATACACATATATTTTTGAGATAGGGTCATGGTTCCAGCCTGGCCTCAATTTCATTGTGTAGCTGAGGAAAACTGAACCTTTTTTTTTTTTTTAAGGCAGGATCCCACTCTTGGCCTTGAATTTACAGTGATCCACCTACTTCAGCCTCCTAAGTGCTGGGGTTAAAGGAGTGAGCTACCATGCCCATCTGATTTTGGACTTCTGGTCCTGCCTCCACCTCTCCAGTGCTGGGATTATATTCTTGTGTCACCACATCCAGTGGGGGGTGGGGGCTGGAGATGGAACCCAGGGCTTTATTCATGCTACTGAGCTATGTGCCCAACCCAACCAAAATAATCTTTTTTTATACTTAAAATCGTTTTAGCTCTTGAGAGTGTTGTCTTTCCCATGTGCATAGTCAAATCCAGAATTCTGTAGATGTCAAAACAAGTAGGAATCATTCCTTATTTTCACTTATTGGTGGGTTGTAGATTTTATAAGAGGAAAGGAGAACTTTGTAGTTTATGGTGTTTTATACAATTTGAGGTTTCTTAATTAGGATACAAGTGAGGAAAATAGATAGAAAATAGGATAAATCATTCCAGAGAGGTAGTGAAACCAGAAATACAGTTTGGGAGATTATCAGCATAATATGTTTCTGAAAGCCACTGGTCACCTAGGGAGAGCACATGTATAAGAATACAGTCTCCACTTTACTACATTGTCACTCATCTTCATTTTGTTTGTACTTTTAGCCTCTGCTGCCCAGTTCTCTGTCAGCTGAAGATGCTGGCATGTTGCTCCAACAGGTGATGAGGTCATTCAGCAAACAGGCTTCTGCTGTAGTCTGTAGTGACACAGTTGTAGTCAGTGAAAAATTTATAAATGACTGTCTCGAACTGTTCAGTGAACAGATGCACCAAAAAGCCGAAAAGGTATTTCATTTTTACTTTCTTCTACTAATGTTAGCAATATTTTCATATTAGATCACCTTGTAATGTCTTTTGACAAATTGGATAAGCAGTCTGATGAAAACTGAACATCAGACATCATTTGCCTATGATGCATCATCTTTGTTTCCTTTCCGACTTATGTTCTCTGTCTTCATTTTTGTCAGAACATGTTAGAACAAATTTTATAAATTGTAATCACATAAATGAAATTACATATTATTCAATACTGAAATACACTAAAGCAATATCTATATAAATGTACACTGAATTTAT
>PVHP010052164.1:0-11182 GCA_004024765.1 Zapus hudsonius
ACACACACACACACACACACACACACACACACACACACACACACACATAATTTTTTTTAATTTATAAAGAATCTAGCCGGGCGTGGTGGTGCACGCCTTTAATCCCAGCACTCGGGAGGCAGAGGTAGGAGAATTGCCATGAGTTCGAGGCCACCCTGAGACAACATAGTGAATTCCAGGTCAGCCTGGACTAGAGCAAAACCCTACCTCGAAAAACCAAAAAAAGAAAAAGAAAAAGAATCTACGTCAAACAGGGCTGGAGAGATGACTTGGTGGCTAAGGTGTTTTTCTGCAATCAGAAGGACCTGAGTTCAATTCCTCAGAACCCATGTAAAGCCAGATGCACATGGTGGCACATGTGTCTGGAGTTGTTTGCAGTGGCTGAAGGCCTTAGCATGCCCATTCTCTAGTCTCTCTCTCTCTCTTTCTCTCTGTCTCTCGATAAATAAAATATTTTAGAAAAAAAAAGGATATGCATCAAATATCTTTTCCAAACAGTTTTATAGATAAGCCATTTAATCCTTACCTAACTGTTCTAAAGGAAAAGGTGCCATTATTTTCTTATAAAGGAGTGTTTAACTGCTTTCTAATCTCAAATTTGTTTGACATCATTCCTTAATGTCCTGAGACTTTCTGGGAAATGTACAAACTAACAGGGAAGAACTTCATTAATCTCTGTAAATAAAATAATGCTCTGTTAAAAGTAAGAACATTGGCAGGAGATACAGTTCAATGATAGTAGAGTACTTGTTCCACCTTGCTACAGGCAGAGATAGAGTAAAAGAAAGAAAGAGAAAGAGAAAGAGAAAGAAGAGGAAGACGAGAGGAAAAGAAAGGGGAAACAAAAAAGAGGGACTAAGAGCCAGCTGGCTTCAAAGTCACAGTCATGTTGAGAGTTAAGGAGATTACAGGCGTGGGCCACCACACCCATCTCTGATTATGTTTGAAATATGAAAACAAGAAAAAGTGATTAAAGCTATCTGAAAAAAAAGAACTTTTTATGTTAGAAATAGTTTTACAAGAATTCATTAAAATCCTCAGAAACAGCCAAGCATTGAGGCACACACCTTTAATCCCAGTAGTCCGGAGGCAAAGGTAGGGGAAGTACCATGAGTTCAAGACCAGCATGGTGCTACAGTGAGTTCCAACCCTTCAAAATAAATAAATTAATTAATTAAAAGTCAGGCACAGTGAGCTCACCAACTGCTATGAGTTTCCAGGCCATCCTAAGACTACACCGTGAATAAATACCAGGTCAGCCTGGGCTAGAGCAAGACCCTACCTCAAAAAACCAAGTCAGAGAGAGAGGAGAGAGAGAGGGGAGAGAGAGGGGAGAGAGGGAGAGAGAGAGAACGTGCACCAGGGCCACCACCCTTGTGGATCTGGCATATGTGGGTACTGGGGAATGGAACTTGGGGCCTTAGGCACTGGAGGCAAGTGCCTTAACCGCTGAGCCATCTCTCCAGCAAGTATATTTTATTTTTAAAAACATTATTTATTTACTTCTGTATTTATGAGAAAGATAGGTAAAGAGAGGAAGAGAAAGTGAATATAGGCATACTAGGGCCTCAGCAGGCTTTGCAAATAAGTGCCTTTATCAGCCAAGCCATCTCTCCAGCCCTACTTAAACCTAATCTTAAAAATGTAAAATATGGAGCCAGGGGTATTATTGCATGCCTGTAATCCCAACAGCATGGAAAAGGCAGCAGTAGGAGTTTAAGGTCACCCTGAGATTACATAGTGAATCAGGTCAGCCTGGGATACAGTTAGACCATACCTCAAAAAAAAAAAAAAGTTAAGTTGGGGGTCTAGAGAGATGTTCACAGGAAGGCAGCCTCTCAGTAGGGGGCAGGATATAAAGAAGCTCAAAGAAGCTAGAAGTAAACATCCTTTCCTGTGTGGGCAGTGCAGGAAGAAAATTCCAGAGACTCAGGAAGCCATTAAGTCTGCAGAAGTGTTGTAAGAGCCTGCCCTAAGCAGATATAAAGGAGAAGAAATTATCTCCTTGGCCTTCCTGCCTGTTTGCTGTTCTGTGTGTATGGTGAGGGTGATAGGTTTCTCTCTCTGCTTGGACCTGTGAAAGGGGAGCAGCCTCTTTTGCATTCTGGAACTTCCCCTGTATCTATAACTACAAATAAATCCTTTCCTCCTTCCTATAAACTGTGCCTGGTTTGGAGATTCATCCCAGCAGCGTGTGGCTGAATACAACACCATGTAAAGTCAGATGTACAAAGTGGCACATGCATCTAAAGTTTGGCTGGACTTCTCAAGTGCCCATTCTCATTCTCTCTCTCTTTGTGTGTGTGTGTGTGTGTGTGTGTGTGTGTGTGTGTGTGTGTGTGTGTGTGTGTATCTCTCTGCTTCAAATAAATAAATTAAAGATTTTAGAATAAAAAAGTTAAAATGGTAAAGGTTATATGTATGTTATTACAATTAAAAGAATTTTTAAAAAATTTATTCATTTATTGAGCGAGAAAGAGAGAGGGGAGGAGGGAGGGAGAGAACAGGCACATAAGAGCCTCTTGCCACTGCAAGACTGACACACCATACTGGCTTTAAAAGAATACCGGAGAATAGAATCTGGGCCAGCAGACTTTGTAACAGCTGAACTAGATTGTCCTGGTGGTGCCTTCATCTCAGACCAGCAGGGAACACCCCTCCAGAACAAACTTAGTGACCTCTGGGATCCTGTCTCTCATTCTTCCCGACAACCATCTTGCATGTGATTCTAGCAGTCAGAATCAGCTCTAAGTAAAATATAAGTGAACAAAACCTAGACACAAATCCAGCTGTGGTGGCACACACCTTTTAATCCCAGCACTCAGGAGGCAGCCCAATTAAAAGACTTTTAAACAATAATAAAGCATACAAGGAGAGGAAATGTTTTAGAAAAACTGGATGATCAATAACATTTTTTTAAAAGCATTTTTTTTGGTTCTTTAGTTCTGGGATTGAACCCAGGTTCTTTACTACCTTTACACAAAGCTTTTAAAGGACTGGAACTTTTCAAACATGGCTAAGATATGTGATGAAAATGAGAACTAGAATAGAAACTAAGGGCCAGGGCCTCTTGCCACTGCCACTGTCATTGCAAATGAACTCAAGATTAATGTGCTACTTGGTGCATTTGGTGCTGGGAAATTGAACTCAGCCCAGCAGGCTTTGTAAGCACATGACTTGAATCACTGAACTGTTTCTTCAACTCTCGTTTAATCTTTTTTTTTTTTTTTGAGATTGGGTTTAATGATGTGCACCTGGGTGGCCATAACTATCCTGACACTCAGCAATTTAGTGGGCTAGCTGGTACACTCTGTCCTTCTGCCTAAGTGATCCTATTGTCACTAATTAGCAGGTCCATTCCAACCAGAACCCCTCCCTAGGTTGAAAGTTTAATGTCCCCAAAGTAATCTAGAATAAGAAAGCAGTTACAGATTGCAGGGTGGGGAATGAGTCTTCGTGATGACAAGAAAATACAAAGAGCTTTGTAGATACTAATTTTGTAGTACTGACTATACAGATACAGTCAGTAAGTAATCACTACACTAGACATGTAAACTTTCCTATGTGTCTTACAGTCTTACATTTTAATTTTACCTAACCATTAATTGTAAATTGCCATAAACAAACTGGTGGTTTAAATAGTAGGACTTGTTTAAGAAAAGGGGAGAGGGGAATCTGATCACCAATATAACAGCTATATAAAGACTGTGAGAAAAAAAATAGACTGAATCCTCAATTTATGATCTGAAAGCCTACTTGAGTGTAGTATGAAGAAATATTGGTGAGCAGATGAAGGGGGAGTATAGTATACATACTAGCTTCCCACACAGCTTGGAAGACAGGTCATGGCAGCACACCCCTATAAACCCAGCACTAAGGAGGATGAGGCAATGGGGATTCCAAGTTCTGGCCACCCTAGTACACATCATGAAACCCTATCTCAAAAAAAAATTAAAAATTAAAAGAGGGTTGAAGAAATAGTTCACTGATTCAAGGCACGTGCTTACAAAGCCTGCTGGGCTGAGTTCAATTCCCAGCACCAAATACACCAAGTAGCACATGAATCTTGAGTTCATTTGCAATGACAGTGGCAGTGGCAAGAAGCCCTGGCCCAAAATTACTCTCTGCTCATGAAAAGATAGAAGACAGAAAGATAGATGGATGGATGGATGCATGCATGCATGTGTGCACACATGTATACATATATACACATACATACATACAACATGTATACATATATACACATACAAACATACATACATACACACATACAAAAGTAAAAAAATAAAATAAAACAGCCAGGCATGATGGCTCATGCCTTTAATCCCAGCACTTGGGAAGCAGAGGTAGGATTGCTGAGTTCTAGATCAGCCTGGGACTACAGAGTGAATTCCAGATTGGCCTGGGACAGGGTGAGACCATATTTCAGGGGAAAAAAAAAGAAAGAAAATTAAAAATTAAAATAAAGGGCTGGAGAGATGTCTTAGCAATTAAGGTGTTTTGCCTGCAAAGCAGAAGGACCCAAGTTTGATTCCCAATACCCACGTAAAGCCAGTTGCACAAGGTGGTGCATTCAACTGGAGTTTGTTTGCAATGGCTAGAGACCCTGGCATACCCATTCTCTCTCTCTCTCTCTCTCTCTCTCTCTCTCTCTCTCTCTCTCTCTCTCTCACACACACACACACACACACACACACTCTCTCTCTCAAATAAATAAATATTTATTAAAAAATAAAAATAAAATTAAACTTTAAAAAGAGTAAAAGAAATGAGCCAAGCTAGGAGGTACCGCAAGTCTTGGCCTTGTCTGCCACAAAGCAGTCCAAAGGTTTTAGGCAAACGATCATCCTGCCTTTGCAATATATCAATACAGATCACAACTTCAGTCATATAGACTCCAAACAAGGAAGATGAATTCTCAGTACTAGAGGGGGAAAGGAACATAGCCCCTACTGAGATCACTGTACCTGCTCTCCAGAGACAGGAGGTTACCTGGGCATCACCACACCACAGACAGCTATCACACTGGAGGAGAGGTCTGCTGAAATAAGGTGTCCTTGCATGTATTGCTTCTCCTTCTCCTTATGCCAAAGGGTGGCTTCCAGATTGGCCAAAACCAAGGCCTTCTCCAAGTCCTGCAACTGGTCCTCTTCCAACAACCTGGAGGGAAAGGACCTGTCAGTAACTACAAGAAAATCCCACAGCGAGACCCCCAGAAAATCTCTTACTTACCTCAACCTGAAATGGATTAATTCTTCACTATTGAAAATCTTCTTTAGGAATGAAACTGTGTGTTCTTTATTCATACAGGTGACCAAAGCAAGGCAATTGGCTGTGTACCTAGAGAAAAAGGAAGCATATAAATTCAGTTAATATGCTGTTATTAAGAAAATTACTAGCCAAATGAACAATAGAAAAAAGAACTTTCAATTGCTACAGCACACTGAAAATACAAATCAGTCTAAGGTTCATTTGACAGAACACAAAAAGAGTAAAACTCCATGTGATCTATGATTAAGGAAAGGGAATAAAAACTCAAAAACAACAAAAGAGATGAGGAGATGGCACAGTGGTTAAAGGTGCTTGCTTGAAAAGCCTACTGGCCCGGGGTTCAATTACCCATTACCCACATAAAAACAGATGCACACAAGTGGCACATGTATCTGGAGTTCATTTGCAAAGGAAAGAAGCCCCGAAGCTCCCATACTTACTTTCTTTCTCTCTCTCCCTTTCTGTCAAAAATAAACAAAAATATTCAACACAAAACTACAAGAGTAAGAAATAAAGATCCAAAATGTTTTCCTTTATCCTCTCACACATACAATCTCATATACCCTTTCTACCAAACCCAACTAAAAGTACAAGTCCAACAGCTACGTACCAGCGGATAAACACTCCAGTCCCAGAGCTCCCGGAAAACACACTGTTCTTGAGACAGAAATTTGTAAGCTGCTTTCATTAGGTCTCGGAGCTTTATCTGCCTTCTTCCTTAGTGTACTGGATTAGCATTTGAACTCTCAAGGAAGAGTCTTTGAAAGACTGGGTAAGTGTCCTTGAAATACCTCAGGACAAACCTTCAGGGAAAATTAAAATTTAATGATGACAAAAAATGTAGTGAGGGATTAGTTAAGGAGCTTGATTGCAATGCCTAAGACCTGGGTTCAATTCCCCAGTACCCATGTACAACTGGAGGCATAAAGTGATGCATGCATCTGGAGACCCTGGTGTACCCATTTTCTCTCCCTTTCCTCCCTCTCTCTCACTCACCTTGTAAAAAAATATTAAAATAAAATATAAGAAAGACTAGTTATAAAGAAGGAATTCAGGGCTGGGGGACAGCTCAGCAGTAAAGGGTCGGGTCCCTTCCCTTCCCTTCCCTCCCCTCCCCTCCCTTCCCCTCCCCTCCCCTTCCCTAAAGGAAAATGGGGATACCAACACAAGGCTTGTCCATACAGAGCTTCTACTTATTAATAAAAAATATACTAAAAATAAAATTCAGAGAAAACGAAACAATTAAAAATGGTTAAGAACTAAGGGGGCAGGGAGAATAGAAGGTTGCTATATATTCAGTGTACCTGATATACTTGAATGAAAATGGCACTATAAACCCATACCTTTTATAATACATAAAATAAAATTTTTAAATGAACAAAAGGGAGGAAGGAGGGGATGAGGGGGTACCCTGGGACCTCCTGCTGCATGCACCACTCTGCATTGGGCTTTATGTGGGTACTGAGGAATCAAACCTGGGCCTTTAGGCTTTGCAAGCAAATGCATAAAACCATTGAGCCATCTCTCTAGCCCTAATGTTCATATTTTAGTAAGGTAAAGTCAAGTTGTCTGTGTTGGATCTTCTACTCTGTTGTCATTTTCTATGTGTGTGACCTTGAACAGGTCATACAAACCTTTCTCAGTTTCGTCATTTGGTAAATAGTAATTAAAATAGTACCAATTTAGTAATAGTATTTTGAGATTGAACTAATATCTGTGAAGCACTTAGGTAAGTACATAGGAAGTACATATAAGTTCTTATTAAATAAAAATGTCTTCCCTATGATTTATTTTCAAAGTATGCCATTCTTGTAATATTTAGCCACCATTTACTTCCCCCATTTCTCCATTTATCACCATTACTCCATAATTAGACCTTTCCCATGTGTTTAAGCTGAATTATACAGCTTTCATTGAAATAGGAACTTTTTCATTAGGCCTGTTAAGTCTGTGCCAGTAACTCAGAAAAGTATGTATTAAATCTTTCTATTTTATTTTAGCTGTTAAACGATTAATGAAAGAAGCAGCAGAATTGAAAGACCCAACAGATCATTACCATGCACAGCCTTTAGAGGTTAGTTTCTATTCATATTCTTCCTCTGGATTTTAATACTCTATTATTTGAAACAAGTTTTTCAGAATCACTTTTTCATTGCTTTGGTATAGTTTATTGATCTATTTTATTCCCTTTATTTCATGAGTATTTGCTTTCAAAATCATTGAGACACAGTAGACTTGTGAACTCTATAAATGGGTCTCAGATACTAAGTTGGTGTTAGGTCTTAAATGTGAAGAGTGGAAAGAAGCCTAGACCATTCATAGGTTAGAGGACTCAGACACTTCAGGGATCTCTTCAGCTATTCTGGGCTTTTTGCACAAAAACTCTACCTCTCAGTCTTCTCATCTGTAAAGTGACACTATTTAAGTATGCTTAGTCAGGATTTTATGCCAATAATGAGTATAAAAATATAATGATGTATAAGAATTTTGCTATCTGAAAAGTAACTTGGTAACTGTAAGAGGATATTAATTAATAGTTAATTATCACTGTTTACAAATAAGATATGAGGAATACTTTTAAAAGATTTGTTAAAATAACCTGTAGGATTATTTGTCAGTGTAAGTTCATCATCTTATTTATAAGTATATAAAACAGCTCTAAGAAGGTTTTAATGTATTTGCTTAAAAAATGATTTTAGCTTATATAATTCTGCACACCCTTGCAGCACCCTATGTACTTGCTTGTGGTGGGATGCCCTCATCTGTGGTGGCCAGAGCAGAAAGTCATGTGTCCCCCTCTATTGTTCTTTCACTTGATCTTATTTGAGCTGGAGTCTCTTACTGATCCTGGAGCTTGTCAACCCTCTCCCCTAAGTCTGAGCAATATGGATTTTGGGGTCTCTGCTCCCCTACAGGACTAGTGTTATAGACACATGTGGACATATCCAGCTATTTATTATTATTATTTTTTTGGTCCCGGAGACTGAACTTGTGGTGTCTCAGGCCTCTCTGGCCCTCATTCTTGCATAGGAAGTGTCCCTAATCACTGAGCCATCTCTCTAGCCTGATTTTAGCTTTTATGATACATAAATGTAGACTTCTGTTTATAGTTTTATTTATAGCCTATTTTGAGACATCTTTTATATTAGAGATTATTTCTAGTATTCCTATCAATAAAAAGGATCAAACTTTTTCACGTTATTGATTCTTTATGGATTTTGTTTTTGTTTAGGATAACCTTTTTGAATGGCATTTCACAGTTAGAGGGCCCCCAGATTCTGATTTTGATGGAGGAGTTTATCATGGACGAATAGTACTACCACCAGAATATCCTATGAAACCACCAAGTATTATTCTCCTAACGGTAAGAATTCTTGGCTGGCTTCCTTCTTTCCCTCTTCCTTTCTTCCTTCCTTCCCTTCCCTCGCTCCTTCCCTTCCTTTCCCTCCCCTCCCCTTTCTTCTCCCTCTCCTTCTCCCTTCTTCTTTCATTCTTTCCCTCCTCCCCTCCCTCCCTCCTTCTCAAGAATGGACATACCAAAGTGTCCTGCCTCTGCATCCCTATTCATGCACAACTTTGTGTGTCTGGCTTATGTGGGTACTGGGGAGTCAAATTTGGGCTGGTATGTTTTGTAAGCTAGTGCCTTTAACTGCTGAGCTGTCTCCCCAGCCCAAGAATTCTCTTTATTTATTTATTTTTTCCATGCTTGTGGGTTTACTTTTTCTGGTGTCTGTAATGCTATAGTCAGTAGTCAATATATTCATTTTCATTAAGAAATAAATTTTGCTTTCAGAATCTAGGCTGTGGCAAAGTGATGTTTTTCCCCCTGAAAATAATTCCTTGGAAGCTAATACATCTAAGAAGTGCTGGTGATAGTAATGAACTGATAAATGTTACAGGATGGTTGTTAGAATTCAATGAATTAATGTGCAAAGAGTGGTGGGCAAATGCTAGGCATGTGACAAGTACTGAATAATGTTAATGTATTTCATAGTAGCATCATCTTCAATTTCCCACATTTCTTAATACTCTTCCTTTATTCACATTTATAATGAAAATGACAATACCTATTGTTGCAGCTAGCTGTGCATTGCTGACAGAAAGATCCTGACCTAAAGCAGCTTGTGGAGGAAAGGGTTTATTTTGGCTTATAGACTCAAGGGGAAGATCCATCATGGCAGAGAAATGACATGAGCAGAGGTTGGACATCACCTCCTGGCCAACAGGATGGAAAACAGCAGCAGGAGAGTGTGCCAAACACTGGCAAGGGGAAGCTGGCTATAACCCCCAGAAGCCCACCCCCAACAACACACCTCCAAGAGTCTCTAATTCCCAAATTGCTACCAGCTGGGGATTAAGCATTCAGGACACACAAGTTTATGGGGGGACATCTGAATAAAATCACCAAACTTACCTTATTGAATTGATGAGTAATTAAGTCAGTATCTTGTAATAGCTCTTAGAATAGCACCTGATACAGAATCCTCAATAGATGTTATTTTATTACTATTTATATCAGAATTTTTACCCTTAGATATTTTATTTTCTTGTGAAAGAAAACCAATGATGTATTTCCTCTCTTAGTTGTAAGCATTCCTTTAACTTATATTTAATTCTTCCCTAACCTTGAAAAATGCAAAAAGGAAACAAAGTTTTCTATATGTTACTCTGTTGAGCTGTTCCCATTTTTGTTTGATAACCTCCTAAATTTCCTGTTCCAGACTAGATTCCACTCATCACACTCTGCTGAAACATGCTTGTTCTAGTCATCAGAGAAATCCATTGCTGCTTCTTAGTTTTTTTAAAAAAAGGGGCGGAACAGGAGAGATACCTAAGTGGTTAGGGCCTTGCCTGCAGAGCCTAATGACCTGAGTTCAATTCCTCAGTATCCACAAAGAAAAAAAAATTGGGGCACAAAGACATACACTTTTTATCCCAGCACTCAGGAAGCAGAGGTAGGAGGATTGTCACAAGTTCAAGATTACCCTGAGACTATGCAGTGAATTCTAGGTCAGCCAGGGATAGAGCAAGACCCTATCTTAAGAAACAAAAACAAAAACAAAATTATTTGTGTGTGTAAGTGTGTATACTTAGCAAGCATAAAACATTAAACATGCTTTTATCATTTTAAACATTTTATTTATTTGCATGTGTGTGAACGGGCCTCTTACCTCTGCAAGTGAACACCAGATTCTTGCATCACTCTGTGAATCCAGTTTATATTGGCAGCTTGGGAACTGAACCTGGGCTGGCAGGCTTTGCAAGTGAGTGCCTCTAACTGTTGAGCCATCTTTCAGCCTACTTTAAAATTTTGTTTAGTTTTTTTTTTGAGGCATAGTCTTACTATAGTCCAGGCTGACCTGGAACTCTGTAGCACTGGATGGCCTCAAACTCACAGAGATTCTCCTACCTCAGCCTCCCAAGTGCTGCTGGAATTAAAGGTGTGAGCCACCATATCCACCACCTTTATAATTTTTAAAATTCATTGTTTATTTCTAAGGCTAATGGAAGATTTGAAGTGGGCAAGAAAATCTGTTTGAGCATCTCAGGACATCATCCTGAAACTTGGCAGCCTTCATGGAGTAGTGAGTATAAATACAAAATATAAGCTGCATATCACTTTATTCAGTTATTAAATGCTATAAAAATATAGCCTGAAAAAGCATCTGTATTCATTTTTAATGGTATCATATTATCCAAAACAGCTTTGATCTCAAGGTTATATTATAATCCTTTATAATGAACTGAATAAAACCTTCAAGTCTATAACTATTTCCATAGTAAAACTTGTTCCTTTTGTAAAACAATTTTGATTGGTTGTACTTTCTTGTTTCAGTAAGGACAGCATTACTAGCCATCATTGGGTTTATGCCAACAAAGGGAGAGGGAGCCATAGGTTCTCTAGATTACA
>PVHP010052165.1:0-11184 GCA_004024765.1 Zapus hudsonius
ACTTGCTGTAATTATGAGCCTGAGAAGGCCTGAGACGGCCTAAGCTGATTCTCCAGGACCCATGTAAACAGTGGGCATGGCCACACATGACTGTAACCAAGTCCTATGGAGGGCAGAGAGCAGAGAATTACTGAAGCACATGAAAACCACAGCACTACATTCAGAGAGAGACTCCATTTAAAGGAAATATGTGGAATAGTGATAAAGAAGGGCACCATATGCTCTCTGGCCTCTGCAAACACATATAGGCAAGTGCATCTGCACATACATGTGCATAAAACACATAGACATTACACATATACACACAAAAAATTTCCATCTTCAATCACAGCATTCAGGAGGCTGAGGCAAGAGGACCTCAAGCTCAAGGCCACACTGGGCTAATAGCAATATTCTGTCTTTTAAAACTGGGGGAGGGGATCAAGGAGAGTAAAGTCAGCTGGGTAAGTAAAGTGCTTGTTGTACAAGCAAAAGGAAGTGGAGTTCAGATCCCGAGACCCAACATAAAAGTTAAGTGCGTGAGTTCGAGGCCAGCCTGAGACTACATAGTAAATTCCAGGTCAGCCTAGGCTAGAGTGAGACCCTACTTCGAAAAACCAAAATAAATAAATAAAAGTTAAGTGCGATGGTGCACTCTTGTAACCCCGAGACTTGGGAGGCAGACAGGAGGATCTTGCTGGCCAGTCTAGCCAAATTGGTGAACTCCAGGTTCAGTGAGAGACCCTGTCTCAAAAAATAAAGTGGAGAACAACTGAAGAAGACACCCAATATCAACCTCTGGCCTCTACCCTCAGGTGCAGACACAAACACACGGCAAATTATGAATAGAACATTTCAATAACACAAGGTAGCTTACACTGAAAATAGACCTTGTAAGTGTAGGGAATGTCGAAAGGTATTCATTCATCACCTTTCATTTCAAATACAGTGTAGAGAAATCCTATGAATGTAAACAACATGGTACCTTTAGCCAGCCCAGTTCCCTCAAAGATGAAAGACCTTACACTAGAGAGAAACCCGATTAATGTAAGCAGTGTGGGAAAACCTCCAATTGTCCTAGTTCCTTTCAAAAGCATGAAAGAACTCACTGGAAAGAAACCCTCTGAGTGTCACAAGTGTTATAAAGTCTTCAGTCGTTCCATGTACAGAGAGAAGCCCTAGGAGTGTCAACAGTGTGGTAAAGCATTTACCAGCTCCAGTTCCATTCAAGCACATTAAAGAACTCATACTGGGGAGAAATTCTAAATGTAAGAAATGCCTTTAGTAGTCTCAGTACTTTCCAAAGACATAAAATTATTCACACAGGAGAAAGACCCTATGAGTGTACAAAGTTTGGTTAAGCCTTTAATCGTTCTAGTTCCTTTCAAAGATACAAAAGAACTCACTCTGGAGAAAAGCTTATGCCTGTGAAGAATGCAGGAAAGTGTTTAGTAGCTCCAGTCTGTTCAAATCCATAGAACTCACATTGGAGAAAACCTTATATATATCCAGAATATGGGAATGCATTCAACTGTTTCAGTATATTTCACAAACATAAAAGCACCCACAGTGAAGAAAACCCTATAAATGCAGTGGAATGTGAGCGATAAATGGAAGCCTTCAGGAGGCTCGAATCTGCACAGCAACGTGTATGAAAGCACACAGCTTTGGATCCCTAGTACTGCCTCAAATAGTTTGTGAAGAAACTAGTGCACATGAGGTTGAAAAGTTGAAAACAGAAGAAGGTTTTAATAGTCCCTTAGAAGCTAGGCAAAGTGGCTCATGCCTTTAGTCTCAGCATTCAGGAGTTAGAGGCACAAGAATATCCATGAGTTCAAACAAAGCCTGGGCTATATACATAGTGAGACCTAGTCTTGAAAAATCAAACAGTGCTTGGAAGACAGCTCATCAGTTAAGACTGTGGGCCTGTGTTCATTTCCCTGGTACCATGTAAAGCCAGATGCACAAAGTGGCACACATACATCTAGCATTCATTTGCAGCAACAAGAAGCCCTGGTGTAGCCATTCATTCTTGTTCAATTCTCTTTCTCTCTCTCTCTGTCTCTCTCTCTCTCTGTCTCTCTCTCTCTGTCTTTCTCACACACACACACACACACACACACACACACATATATATATATATATATATATATATATATACACACACATAACAGCCAAGTGCAGTGGTTCATGTCTATAATCCCAGCACCTGGGAGGCTGAAATAGGAAGATCACAGTAAGTTTAAGGTCAGCTTGGGCTACAGAGAAAGTTCCAGGTGAGACTGGGCTAGAGCAAGATCCTGCCTCAAAGAAAGAGAGAGAAAAAGAGAATGAATAAATCAGGTAAAACCAAACAAAAACAGAAAACAAAAAAGCCAATTAAAGTTGTGAAAACTGCTAAGTTACAGAAAGTGTACAAATTTAAGCCTGACACTTGTGAATAAAAATACCCTGAGGGAAATGTTACAAAGGTATAAATTGATTTTTTCTAATATTTTTATTTATTTATTTGTAAGCAGAGAGAGATAGAAAGAAAAGAGATGGAGAGAATGGTCACGTCAGGGCCTCCAGCCACTGCAAATGGACTCCAGATGCATGTGCCACTTTGTGTATCTGGCTTGACATAGGTACTGGGGAATCAAACTCAGGTCCTTAAGTTTTGCAGACAAGTACCTTCACTGCTGAGTCATCCCTCCAGCCCTAAACTGATTTTTTTTATGAATGGCTTATTACTAATTTTGATCTCTAGGCTATAAATTTTATGTACCTCATCTCAACAAAGACTCACTTATGTGAGATTATTACATAAATTATTAGTAATGAGTTGATTTGCTATATATATAAAGCTATATATATAAAGTTTTTACCTGTCCAAGAAAAAAAGAATACAATAACAAGCAAAAATAGAACTCATACTATAACAGAATTCTTGAACAGAGAAGCAGGACACCTAGGCATACAGCAGAAAGCAGTGTTTATTCATTTGTGCAGGCATGGGCCAAGCGAATTCGCATGCGAAGGCTGAGCCCCGAGTGCAGTGGGACTTTGCCTTTTGTACCTTCTGTCGACTCCTCTACATCTCAGCCTCCTTTGTCTCCCCTACATGGCAACTCCTGGGTTGCCTATACTACCAGGTTGCTATGTGCACATTCTAAGCTACAGGGCACATTCTACATGCACACAGACATACACTATTTGTCTTTTTTCTGGGAGGACTCTTATCACATCCCCTCTTTGATACCTGAACCCACCTCTGGGGTCAAAGAGCATCATCTTGACTGAGGGATTTATACTCCCGTAACATCTTTACATATGTAGCCTACTTCCTTTCAACCATACCTCAATGAGGCGAGAGACTGACGACTGACCTTATAACCAAGGGAAGACGACAATAAGATCAGGCAAGCCCCAGAATCAACAGCATAATACTTGTGAGGGTCTTGAATTCCCCGAAAGTTGAAAAACATACCCCAAACATCACATAGGGCTATACCTAATTCTTAACAAAGCAACTGTTGGTCCTGGTCCCAGTGCAGGTGGGTTGACAGTTTACTTAGATTTGTTGAGTTCTGAAACAAAAAAAAAAAAAATGCTCTGAAAAGTGTTCAGTAGCATAATAAACAGATTTGTTGAGTTCAGTTCATCAACTCTATGTTTCCAGAACTCTGTAGGTGGTATGGATATATGCCATGTATAACTTTCAGGTAAAATTTTATTTTCTTTTAAAAAATTTTTGTAGAGCTGAAGATTAAGCCCAGGGTCTTTTGCATGCTAGGCAAACACTCAACCACTAACTATTCCTCTAGCCCCACCAGATCATTTTTAACCCACTTACCACCAATTGTACCACCTGGACTATGAATGCCAGCCCATTCCCTGATCCTATGATGATTGGGATTCAAACAGGGGGACGGTTTCTTTTAGGAGAAATTTGGCCACTTCACATGCCTCTCTGCGAGTAGGAAAGCCTCTACCCAGCCAGAGAAAGTGCACACAAAGACTAACAGATGACAGCCTCAAAGCCAGGGGAGCCTGGTGAAGTCCACAATTATATTTTCAAAGAGAGCCCCTCCAACACTCAGTATTCAGTGGTGGAGCTTAGGTCCCTGACAAGGGTTATTTTGGACACACATTTTACATTGTTCGTACACTGCTCAGGCTATGCTGGAGAGTTGAAGGATGTAGACATGTCAGCTCAATGTGGTCTTGAGAGCTGTCCAGCCAATGTGGGTCTCCTGGTGGAGCTACTTGACAAAAGCTAGGCCTATGGCTTGGGAATTGCTAGTCAGATGTCTTCAAATTTCCACCAGCCGCTTGGTAGGTTGCTTCTACTTTCAGTTTTAAGCCAAGTGCTCTCATGTTGTAATTATGATCCCATTCTGCCAACCAGCAAGGGAGCAGGGCGGAGGTCAGAGTTCTTGGTTTCATCATCCTCTTGGACACCACGAGCATTGCCTCTTGACTTGCTTTACAGTTTCCCTAAGCAGCCATAGTGTCTCCCCTTTGATGTCTTTTCCTACTGAGTTGGCTAGGCCCTTTTTTTTTTTTTAACATAAAGCCCCATGGACATAGAAGGTGGTGAAGGCATATTTTGAGTGTATGTATATTTTAACTTGTATCCCTGCTGCCAGTGGAAGGCTCTGGTCACCACAATGAGGTCCCTTTTTTTGTTTGTTTGTTTTTCAAGGTAGGGTATTGCTCTAGTCCAGGCTGACCTGGAATTCACTATGTAGTCTCAGGGTGGCCTTGAACTTACAGCAATACTCCTACCTCTTCCTCCCGAGTGCTAGGATTAAAGGCATGTGCCACCATGCCCGGCCAATGAGGTCCCTTTTGGCTGGTCCCATTTCACCTGTGGTAGGATTCCCGGTTACCACAAGGTGCTCTCCTTCTTTCATAAAGGTACTCCCATGGGTGAAATACATCAGGATCCTTAAGAGGCTGGTCCATCAAGTCTGACTGGCTAGAAAATATCTCATCCATGACTTCAATGCAGTCCTAATTTGGCTGAGCTGGCTCAGCAGGAAGAAAGGCTGCAGGTTTAAAGTTGACACTACTTCTAGGTGAATGTAAGGGTTCTCACACAGCATTCATTCCCTGACATTTGACTATCTATCCAGGTGTTACCAGGATTGTCCTTATACTCAAGGTGGTAGTTTGAATGTATGTTCCTCATAAACTCCAGGTGTGTTACTAAAGCTTGTCTCTAGCCTGTGTTCTGGGGCAGATCTGATTTCTAACCTAAAGGTATGCGGAGAGTTTGAGCTCTGCCTGGGTCCCTGCTGCTTGCTGCCTATTTGTGCTCGTTGCTTTTTGATTTGTGTGCTGGTGCTGGTGTTTTGTTGCTGTAGATATACTCTCTGCTTGGATCTATGAAAGTAAGCAGCTTCTTCCGACATGGATGGTACTTACCCTGGATCTGTAAGCTTGAAATAAATTCCTTCCCCCCATAAACTACGCCTGGTTTGGATGTTCATCCCAGCAAGGTAGTGCTGACTACAACACTCCATTAATATCAGTAGCCGGGCGTGGTGGAGTTGCTTTAATCCCAGCACTCGGGAGGAAGAGGTAGGAGGATTGCCTTGAGTTCGAGGCCACCCTGAGACTACAGAGTGAATTCTAGGTCAGCCTGGGCTAGAGTGAGAACTTACCTTGAAAAACAAAAACAAAACAAAACAAAAAAAAGTCAGTACTAAGTATGGTCCTCACACTGTTAATTCTTGCCCCATAGTCAGTCAGTCAGTCAGCCCCTGACACTAAGAAAGCCATAGTTACAACTGCTCATAGGCAGGGTGGCTGGCCAGTCTTGGGCAATGGAATCCAGTTGCTTAGAGAGATAAGTCACTAGATGATGCCATGACTGTAACATTTGAGTCAGGACCCCTACAGCATCACTGAAGAGAAGAAAGGCTTGGACACGTCTGGGAGTCTCAAGCTAGGTGCATTGGTGAGGGCTCATGTTGCAATTACTTTTGCACTGGAGAGATGGTTCAACCTTAAGATGCCTGCAGAGCCTAACAACCTAGGTTTGATTCCTCAGTACCCACATAAAGCCAGATACACAAAGTGGCGCATGCATCTGGAGTTTGTTTGCAGTGGCAAGAGGCCTTGGTGCACCCATTCTCGCTCTCTCTCTGCTTGCAAATAAATAAATTTTTAAAAATATTTAAAAGAAATATTAGTCTTTCCAAATATTCAAGTATAATCAGTTATTTCTAAAATATCAACAAATAATACCCGGGGTAATTATAATGCTTTGAATTATAAGTCCCCATGTGCATGCTTCCCTAGATTCTTACTATATTATGAACCTTCATGGTTTGGAACAGACTTTCAAAGTTCCAAGCAAATAATCTGCATGTTAAATGGTTAAAAAGTCCCATGGTCCACCTACCTTCCAAGCAACTTGAATACATGTATTTAAGCCTACCATCTCTTGAGGATTAAGGG
This sequence comes from Zapus hudsonius, assembly GCA_004024765.1. Taxonomy (NCBI): domain Eukaryota; kingdom Metazoa; phylum Chordata; class Mammalia; order Rodentia; family Dipodidae; genus Zapus; species Zapus hudsonius. The sequence goes on from PVHP010052165.1 coordinate 6,430, forward strand.
AGAAAGGACCATCGGCCCCTTTACAGTTTACAAGCAAACTGACACTATGCTCTAGACCCAGCCATGACCCGCTGAAGCCTGTCCAAGGTACCTACTTTCTTCTCCCTCCCGCTGTCAGCCTGCATGGTTTCCAGGCGGGCTTTGAAGTGCTCGCAGTCCAATTTCAGCTGCTCTACTTCTTGCTCTTTCCTTTCCAGGCCTAGAAGAGACATAAAAATATTCAAGACATGTCAAATCACAAATCCCTCCTAATTATCTATTTGACTAACTTTCCCCTTACTGACTTCCGTGTGTGTGTGTGTGTGTGTGTGTGTGTGTGTGTGTGTGTACACACACCACCAGTACCCAGGCCTCTAGCTGTCACAAATGAAAACTAGACACTACTCTTTTTGCATCCAGCTTATGTGAATGGCTTGGAAATTGAACCAAGGCAGGCAGACTTGCAAGCAAGCACCTTTACCCACTGAGCCACCTTCCTAGAACCCCATATACTGATTTCTTCCATTAAAATATTCACACTTGTATTTCCAACAGGCCCTTGAGACAATGCTCTTTTATTTTCATTGTGGCTCAAGATATTTCTTTTAAGTTAGCATACGAAGTAATAGGTCTCATTATGGCATTTTCATACATGTCATAACACTTTGTTCTAATACAATATTCTTATAGTCCTGCTTGCTTAAAGTTCTTTTCAGTTTTCGGTTCATACCCAAATTGACTTGTTTTTATTTTTGAAGGGTGTGCATGTGTGCTTGTGTGTGATGCTGGAGACCAAACCCAGGGCCTATACAAGCTAAGCACATATTCCACACTGAACTACTCCCTCAGCCCTTAAGGAACTTTTGCTTTTCATTTTGTGATTTTAAGACCTCACTTTACTGCCAGGCATGTACTTAAGGCTTCAAGAAAATGTGTTATTTAAAGGGCTGAGGCAGAGCTGACTGCCTCCTGGCACAGGCTTGTATCTATGCCACAAAAAGCAGAAGGCAGCTCAGTGAGTGGTTGGTGCCAGCACGGCTGACTCACACAGTAAGTCCCACCAACTGGCAGACTGACTCAATGGGAACAACTGCAGTAGTAGTCAATGGAGGAGATCAAGACAGAAAATGCTAGTGAGGGGGTAGCAACTGCGCAACACTTCCTCCCCACCATATTCATCTAGTTGATGAGTCAAATGGCCAACAAAAGCCCCAAAAGACACCCACATCGATAAGTCAGCCAAAAGCCTTAACTTTAAATATTACCATGCTGCCTAAGTACCAATGCTCAAAAAAGTCAAATAATTTAAAATTTTAAGTGCTCAGTCTCAAGGCTAATAAATCAACTGTTTTTCTACAAAATATACTGACTTGAGGAGCACAAGTGCTAAGAGACAGTTATGCAAGCTGAGTGATTAAAGATGAGGTACTTCAGGACAGTGACTACACTTGAATGCACATAGCACCTAGGCCCACGCATGGAGTTTTGGTTCAGGGGGTCTTGGGTGGGCCTGTCCCAGGCGGACACTGCTGCTGCTTGCCTAGAAAACACACTCTTTTTGTTAGAATCTTTTTGGTAGAATCTCACTCTAGCCCAGGATGACCTAAAACTCACCCCATAGTCCCATGCCTGGCTAAAAGCACACTTTTAAAACTACCACAAGACAACAGCCTCAGCTCTCATCACTGACAACATGAATACTTGATACATAACCAGTGCTACCAAACAAGGAGCTCAGCCACCGCAACGTGAGTGAACATGGAGGGAAGTGGAATGCCAGCCCATGGCAAGGGAGAGAGCCTCCCTAGGAGCAAGCACAGGAACGTTCCTCAACCCTCAAGGAGAAAAGGCTTAGATTTGAATCAATGAAGTGCAGGCGAAGGGAGGGCCAGGACCAAGGAAGCCCAAACAAGAATCTCCTGGGGAGTGCCTAGAACTGCTTGGCATTAAAGAAGGAAGAAAGGGGAGTTGCTAAGTTCCAGGAAATCCTGCTCGAGAAGGCAGACAGACGCCCACGGTCAGGAGACCCGCTTCAGATCAAGAAGCTGGTGCTGATGCTCCTCATGGAAACTAGGCGGACGTCTTCTGGGCAATTTCGTCTTTCCCAAATCAGAGGTTTCTTTTCTGCTTCTTCAGAATATGTTGTACTGTAGGAACTCTATTTTGTCCTACTAACCCTAACCACTGAGAAACCAACTATCAACTATTTGTGTTTCAAAATTTGCATTGTTGAGCGGGGCGTGGTGGCGCACGCCTTTAATCCCAGCACTCGGGAGGCAGAGGTATGACAATCACCATAAGTTCAAGGCTACCCTGAGACTAGAGTGAATTCCAGGCCAGCCTGGGCTAGAGTGAGACCCTACCATGAAAAACAAACAAAAAAAATTGCATTGTTGAATATCTGTAAGTGTTCAATATTATAGATATGTACATTGTACCTACTTCGCGTACCAGATTCACAGACAGAAAAAAAATGACAAAGAAGCTAAGATAAGTTATCAGTAAGCTTGCATTTTTTTTCTTTGCAGTTACTTTTTCTGTTCTTATTTATGTTTTATTAAGTAGAGACTTTGTATAGAGACACTATGTGTTGTTGGCATTTCCCTCTGTTCCACTTGAGGGTGCTCCTCCATGGGATGCTGGTATTCACCTCAGGGTTGTAGATTATCAGTTGTGAGAGCAGCAATCAGTCCTTCTGGGGGGAGGCAATGCCTCTGAATATTTGAAGTTATGTCTTAAGGTCTGGTTCTATGGGTCTAGGGAGATGGCTCAACAGTTAAAGGCACTTGCTTGCAAAGCCTGCCAGTCCAGGTTCAATTTCCCAGCCACCCAAATAAATCCAGACACAAAAAGTGGCACACACATCTGGCATTTATTTGCAGTGGCACACACAGAAATAAACTAATTTTTAATTTTTTGCTTCTTTTATTAAGCTATGTTATTTAAACATGACCCAAAAATAAGAGAGAAGTAATTACATGTCTATAAACCTTATCAGGTAAAAATCTAGAGGAATTTTTAACCACCCAAAACATTAATTGGGGTAAATTTCTACCTCTTGCTCTGTGTAGCTGTACATGACCTTGCTGCAGGTTTCCAAAGCAAAGCAACAGCTTCACAAGGCCCTTTCCACACAATATGAAACCCCTTAACATTCCTGATAGTGTTAGGAGACCATGCGCAGCCACACCAGGGGCAGGTCCACTGTGTGAGGCCGCCTCCTTGTGGCCATACGGAAGCATTGCTGCCCACCTCCAACTACCTCAGCATCTGCTGGACCCCATTTCTTGCCACCTACTACCACCATGAGGGCAGGGATTGTCATGGGTTTTGTTTCATGCTGTATGTGAACTATACGAAACATAGGTGCTACCTAAGTATCACATGAATGAATTTTACTTCTTTGTACATTCTTCATCTGTATCCTTGAACGGAAAATATAGCTTTGATTAAAATAGAAGGTATCTCATTTTTCTATAATATATTGCCTTTGCAGTTAAAAAAGAAATTAGAACTGCAGCAGTTAAAGGCACTTGCTTACAAAGCTTGCCAGCTCAGGTTCAATTCACTGGTACCCACGTAAAAGCCAAATGCACAATGTGGTGCATCTGAAGTGTACAGTGGCAAGAAGCCCTGGCATATCCATATTCTCATTCTCATTCTCTCTCTAAAATATTAAAATAAAAACCTAGAGCCGGAAGTAACATGGGCAACGACTGATACACAGTCAAGACATTGTCTTCCCTAGCCTTCATATTACAATAGGAAAGGGGCTTCCATCTCTAAATAAGAGGGCAGAAACCACCTGCACTGCAGACTGTCTCAGCATCAATGCATCTTCGCAAACAATGATCCTTTTGTGTGACTTTGGACTTGGAGGACAGGATCTCCCTATGGTGTCCAGGCTGGCCTCAAACTTACAATCCAGCCACCTTAGCTTCCAAAGCATTGTAATTACAGGGGTGCACAACCTAACCTGGTTAGTAGGTTTGTTTTCTGGGGGGTGCCGGAGTGGTATACCAGAATATGGACTGATGAGCTCTGACATTCTTTCCTTTGGGCCGCAACACCTCTTCTTGTTCTGTCTTTACAACTCTTCATGGCTTCTCTATAGCTTAGGCTTCTAAGACTCAGGGAACTGAGCAAAGAGGGGGTGGAAAGACTGTGAGAGCCGTGGGGGGGGGGAGAATATCCAGAGACATGGCCCCCCTCAGTAACAACATACTAGGGCCAGCGGAACCAAGCTGATTCCTAGGCTATCCATGGTCCCCTGCCCCAAGGACTGATCCAAACTGCCCACGGAGGAGGACATCCAGCTGATTGGGGATGGGGAAGAGGGGCATTGGGGAACTGGGGATATACAATTTATTGTTTGCCCATTAAATAATGTAACTCATTATGGACAATAAAAAAAGAACCAGAAATAATTATTTCTGGAGATAAGCAGAGGTCCCCTTTGCTTCTCATTGACATCAAATTCTCAGTCACAACACCCCAGATACATTTGAACAGTTGTGTAATGGTTTTCAAATACCACTACTAAGCCAGTATGATGGCACACACTGTAATACCATCATTTGGGAGGCAGGAGGACTGACTCAAGTTCAAAGCCAGCCTGAGCTGCAGAGTTAGCTCAAAGGCAGCATGGGGTACAGTGTGAGATCCTGTCTCATAAAGAAATGTTTCTGGGCTGGATAAATGGCTCAGAGGTTAAGGCACTTGCCTCCAGTGCCTAAGGCCCTGGGTTCAATTCCCCAGGTCCCACATAAACCAGAC
>PVHP010052166.1:0-11194 GCA_004024765.1 Zapus hudsonius
GAAAGAAGGAAGGAAGAGGAGGGAAAGAAAGACAGAGGAAAGAAGGAGGGAAGAGGGAGGAAGGGGAGAGAGAAGGAGGGAGGGAGAAGAGGAGAGGAGAGAGAGGGAAGAAGAGAGGGAGAAAGAGAGAAAGATAGAGAAAGGAGGGAGGAAAGAGAGAGAAGGGAGATTAGAGAGAAGGGGAGGAGAAGGGGAAGAAAGGAGAGGAGAGGCAGAGAGAGGAGAAACGAGCTTATCTAAACCTCAGCGCTTGGATGGCGGAGGCAGGAGGATCCCGAGTGTAAAGCCAAAGTCGACTCCATAGTGAGATCCTGTCTCAAAAAGAGCAAAAAGACAAGACACACACTGGAAGAAATATTTATGAATCACTTATGTGTAAAGTGTGATTTAACCACACCGCATGATGTAACCAGAACTGTGTGTAAAGGGTGACATCCCTGCTGTATGATAAAGCCAGATCATACAGAGAACTCCAAAAGGCCAGCAATAAAAACTCAAAAGTACTATTATTTTTTCAATGAGCAAAACACTTGAAGAGACGGTTCACCAAAGAAGAATACACAGCACAGACGCTCAGGAGAAAATGCCAGTGTCCTCAGGAGTGAGGGATGATTCCGTTTCTATCAAGGTCAAGGTAAAGCAGAGGAATGTCTAGTGACAGAAGCAGGTTAATGGTTGACCAGGAGTGAGGTGGGCGGAGTGGGCAGGAGGGTGAAGGAAACCTTGGGAGCCGTGGATATGTTCTCAGTTTTGCTGGCGGCTTCAAAAGCCTATGCATGCTGTAACGTGTGAAATTGATCAAAGATCAATTATGTGTCAATAAAGCGGTACCTAAAAAAGTAACGAGGGGATTAAGAAAGTGAATAAAAATTTAAAGAAATAGCTGAACAATGTATTCAGATCATAACACAAAGTTACGAAAAGGAGGAGATATGGAGGTTAGGTGAGGTGCTTTACATCTGGGGTTCTAGCACTCAGAGTAGAGGGCCCACCTGAGCTATGAAGTGAGAGCCTGTCTCAAAATAATGTGAAATATATAAAAGGTAAGGAAAGTGGGAAAAAAAAAACAAAACAAAAAACCTCTATTACTTTGGTGCTTTTAGGAGAGGAGAGTAAGATCTAGACGACGCTTGAAAAATAATGGCTGAGAATTTTCTAGAGAGATCATCAAAGCCCATCAAAGCTTCCTAATGGCATAATTAGAAAGTAATGTCCAACTACATACATCAAAGTAAAGCTATGGAACACAAATATTAAAGATCTTAAAAGCGGCCAGAGATAAAAGACTTCCCAAGGACAGAGGAGGAGGCTAACCGACTCCTCACCACAACGTGGAAACCAAAGAGAGTGCCGGGCACCTTTGATGTGCGGAGGGAAAATGACCCGTCGACCTGAGGCTGTGTACCCGACAAAAATACATCTCAACATCCAGGGAAAGCATGTTGTCAGACTAGTAAGAACTGAAGGGCTGGAGAGATGGTTCAGTGGTTAAAGGCACTTGCTTTGCAAACCTGATGACTGGAGTTCAGATCTCCCAAACCCACACAAAGCAGGACTCAGGTGAAGCACCCATTTGTAACCCCTCAAACCTGAGGCACTGGAAGGTGGAATTAAGAAAACCCCCAAGCAGTGGGCCAGCTGGTCTGCCCTTCCCAGGGGTGAAACAAGAGAGATGCTGTCTCAAAGAAGGTGGAGGGTAAGGACCAGCATCCTGAAGTTGTCCTCTGACTGCCAAAAATACACCATGGCGCACACACACACACACACACACACACACACACACACACACACACACAAATTTAATCCCAGCACTCGAATCTGGGAGGCAGCGGTGAAAGGATTGTCATGAGTTCAAGGCCAGTTTGGGGCTACAGACTGAGATCCAGGTAAGTCTGAACCTAGATTAAGACCATACCTCAAACAAACAAACAAACAAACAAAAAGCTAATTTTTTAAAAATTGAGTTTTCTTTGTAGGAATTCTAAAGAATATGCTTTAGGCAGAAGAAAGTTCCAGATGGAAGGTTTACAATACAAAAAATGAAAAGATAATATAGGGGAAGTTTCACATGGTCTTCAAAAGGCCAATTATCGATCAAAAACAATTTACAATATTTACAACAGGCAAAGACTCTATACAATCTAGGCTCTCTACAAAAATCTCTAAATTATATTCATCATTAAAAAAAAACTGGTAACAATGAACATTAACGTGCATCAGAGAACCACCATCCTCACCCACAGAACAAGAGTTCCATGACGGATGTCATGAGTGACTGTGACCTGTATGTTCTCGTGGGGTGAAGCCCCCAAGCTTCACTGAGCTTCAAATTTAAACCAAAGGGCAGGGTACGGCAATGACATCCACACCCCAGCTCTCCCGAGGTGGAGGCAGGAGGATTAAGAGTTCAAGATGAGGCTGGAGAGATGACTCAGTGGTTAAGGCACTTGCCTGTAAAACAGAAGGACCTGAGTTCAATTCCCCAGTGCCCATGTAAGGCCAGATGTACAGGGTGGCACGTGTCTGGAGTTTATTTACAGTGCTTGCATGCCCATTCTCTCTCTCTCTCTCTCTCTCTCTCTCTCTCTCTCTCTCTCTCTCTCTGAAATAAATAATAAATTTCTAAAAATTTCTTCAAAAAAAAAAAAGAAGAGTTCAAGATGATCCTGGGCTATGCAGTGGTTTTGAGGTCAGCCTGGGCTATGTATGTGACACCCTACCTTGACACACAAAAACCCAGAGTTGGGGGAGATGGCTCAGAGGGTAAGAATGTCTACCATATAAGCAGGAGGCCTTGCTTCACCCTGAACTCAATCCCCAGCCCCCGTGTCAACAGCTGGTATGGTCGTACATGCCTGTCATCCAGTCCCGTGGGGAGCAGAGAGGACAGAATTACTGGGGCTTACTGGTCAGCGGCTCTGATGGAAAATGGCACTTACAGGTTCAGCGGAAGACTCTGTCTCAAAGAGGAGAGCCCAGATTCTCCTCCTGCCTCCACTCAGGCATTTGGGGGGTGCACATACCGCACATACATGTGCAAGCACCACGCACACAACAACAACATTAAAAACACAAGGACACCTCAAATTGACCAATGAGGAACGTGGCACACACATATATTCACTAAAGGCACAAAAAATATTCTAGATCACCGATACAGACATTTATTTCTAGCCTTAAGTATGAGAACATGAAATGAAATATTTGCCAAATCCATAAAAATGATCCAACTTCATTCTCATTTGATTATTTTCTTCATGTGATATCTACTATACACAGAAGCATTTCACTTGTTTTTAAGACCCGAAGGTCAATGTGACAGAATGTTGGTGTTTGTTTATTCTGCTTCGTTTTCCAAAAGTTTTTTTAATAGGTGCATAATTTTTAGAACTTTATTTTAATTGTGTTTTGCAAGAAATTAAAAGGAAGGGAAAAGAACAGAACAGATACTCTGATGCATAAATTTCATCACTCATGAGCTAAGCCCTAGAGAAATCCTTGGTGAAATATTTCATCTTCTTTGGAAATGAAGACAATTGAAGCGAGTATGAAAAAATGAGTCATGATGTAGCCTTCGTGCCTGAGGAGAGGACAGTCAGAATGTGGCGGACAGATCGACAGACAGATGACAGATAAGTGATCCCTAGATGGTGTTGTAGTCTGATGGGTGATACTTAAGTCATACATGATAGGGGAACCACCTGGTGCAAACCTGATGACTGGAGTTCAGATTTCCCAAACCCACACAAAGCAAACTCAGGTGAAGCACCCATTTCTAGATGTTTTGATAGATAAGATGGATGAACTAGATAAGGATAGCCATAGGGTGGAGATCAATGAATACATGGGAAGGTGAGTGGAGAGGTGGTAGATAAATAGACTGACAGATGAGAGACAGATGTGATCATTGATAGATACATGCAGATAGACAAGATAAATGACAGAGATGACAGGTAGGGTTGGTGAATGACTAATGACAGATGATTGACAGGTAGGGTTGGTGAGTGACTAATGACACCTGTGATTGATTGACAGGTAGGGTTGGTGAATGACTAATGACACAGGTGATTGACAGGTGGGGTTGGTGAATGACTAATGACACAGGTGATTGATTGACAGGTAGGGTTGGTGAATGACTAATGACACAGGTGATTGACAGGTAGGGTTGGTGAATGACTAATGACACAGGTGATTGACAGGTAGGGTTGGTGAATGACTAATGACACCTGTGATTGATTGACAGGTAGGGTTGGTGAATGACTAATGACACAGGTGATTGACAGGTAGAATTGGTGAATGACTAATGACAGATGATTGATAGGTACATAGATGAATGAATGGATGGACATCTTCAAACGCTGGAGCTGATAGTGTGATACATCGAATCACCTCCTCTAAGCATGTCCCCAGAACCTGTGAGCATGGAAGATCACAAGGCCAAGGCATGGCTGAGGTCCTCTGGAATATTATTCCAAGTGAGCCCATATGATCACAAATGCTTAAACACAAGGGGCAGCTGACTGCTCTTGCGTGAGGAGCGCAGGGAGGAGAAGTTTGCAGCTTGAGGGCTGAATCCTGCCCGAGCTGGTGGAGGTGTCAGCTGCCAGAGCTTAGAAACAGAATTTTGCCCACAGCTCAGATCAGATGAGCAAGAACAAAACCTCACACCACAACACACCAGCTAAGCCACTCATGAATCTTGCTGACAGAAACACCCAGAACTAGTCCTGTTTGTCTTGTGAGGCCACCGAGTCCCATTACCCAGCATTGAAGGACTCATATAGCCTATGCACACATATGCTAAGTTCAGTGACTGCCAAACACTGACGCAGCTGACTCCCAATCCTCTGCTGGGCTGGTCACCATTCTGAGTGCTGGGGACAAGAAGGTCAAGCAAGAACAAGTCTCTTGTCCCAAGGCTGGGAAATTAGCTGATGAACACCCAGACAGACAGACAGACAGACATACGACGGTGGTGATGCTGAAAAGAAACAAACCCAGATAGTAGAGTGGAAAATAAAGGGGGAGGGTGAGAGGCTGAAGGGCCACCCCACTTTGGAGCTAATGTTTCTGTTGAGATGGGGAGAGCCAGCAGATGGGGAGCCAGAGGCGCTGTGTAAGTAGAAGGATCTGCAAACACAACAGCACTAAAACTCGAATTCACTGGAAAGGCAGTCAGAGTCAGAGATGGTAACTGCTCACTGTCAACCCATAAATGCTGCGGGATACAAAGATCTCTACAGCTTCCTTCTCACCCTCCACATCTGGGGATGCAAGATGGAACCAGAGACCCAGCTCCTCAAGTTCCCCTCCAGCGTAGAGGCTCTCTGGGCTCCCACAAGAGCACTGTTAAGACCAACACCTTCGAATTCAAATGTCTGCAAGGGCGGGTGCTACCACAGCACTCAAATCAGCCGAAGGTCAGAGGGACACCGGGCAAGCTGGCAAGTGTCGCTTCCACCAGCGGGGTGGTCGCTGATCTTCTTTCTCTAGCCAGCTGCCCCATGCAGAAAGGCCAGCCCAGTGTCCTCAGAACTTCCAACAGCTCCAGAGATATGAAAATGCAGACATTTATGGGAAATCTGACAAGTACAGTGGGCGCTCAGTGGCTACAAAGCTTTTGACAGACCATTCCCCTAATGTGGTTCCTACAAGAACTATGTTTGGTCCAAAGGCTGCTGATGGACTTGCTTCTAGACTTTTCCACGAACATCTTCCCAGGAGGCCCTGCAAGCACACCAGCAGCCCTTGCATGGGGTTGCTGGCATATTTTATTCTGTCCTCAGCCTACCTAGACATCTATTTTTCCACAGAAGAAACGCTCTGTTTGCATAATTAAAAAGGCAATGAAAGAGGTAATCAACACACTCTGTCCTCAGGACTTAAATTGGATGGATATGTTTTCAACCCAGTTATTTCAAATATTTGCTGTGTCCCTGTCTTAGAAAGATATGAGTGAAAAGCCACGCACATGGGGAAGTCGTGCAGGGTGGACCATGGGGAAACTGAGGCAGCCCTGGAGCTATGAAACTCCAGACCCCACGGAGAATAGCTCTTCCCTGGAACTGAGCTGCCTTTGGAACCCCACGTTTAGTTCTTAGGGGGTTTAGCTAAGTAGCTTGCAATTGTGGACACAGGGTCCATGTGGAAGGAGACGAGGCCCCACATCCTACCTCCTCAGAAGAAGCCTCCGCCTTTTCTGCTTGCTGCTCCCATGAGATGTCATCCTCCTCCTATGACACAGTCCTTTCTTCCGCTGTGGGTCTGACACCGAGTCCTGGGGTCTCATTCCTGGGACTGTCACGTAGGAGACCTGGAAGTACCAGGAATGTTGCCATCAAATTGTTCAAAGGAATCACCCTGAGGGGATCCAAGCAACTGCAGAGTGTGCCTACACAGAACCTTCCAGAACCCTGTCTGGGCTGGATCCCCAATGGAAAACCAGACCTTTGACACTAAGTAGAGGTCTAGGGTGTCGCAGTTCATACCCCCTCCCCACCTTGAATCTCTTTCTATGACCTTCAGGCTCCAGCCCAGAGAAGCACAGCTTCTTGTAAGACTCCCCAGCCTGTTCAAGGAGGATTCCCTTCAGCAGCCATGGCCATGGTGACTCGTTACTGATGAGCCCCCTTGGGCACCTTCTACATTCCCTTCTTGCCAACTCTCTTGGGAACCTCACGGTTAGGACTGGATCCGGTCATGGTAAGTATTTCTCAGGAGTCCCTAGAGTCACAATTCTCTTCTTTCAAGGCTTATTTCTTTCTTTCCGTTTTGCTTTGATTTGGTTTTCTGTCTGGAGTCGCTCTCTCCATAAGAGGGGCCAGTTGACCATCCTAGATGACAGAGAGAGTTCTGGGCAGTTTGCCTTTCTTAGCAGGAAGCATAGAGTTAAGGGGTTATTTTTAAAATTTTTTTCAAGATTGCAAGACAGGGTTTCCCTCTAGCCCAGGCTGACCTGGAATTCACTATGTAGTCTCAGTGTGGTCTAGAACTCACAGTGATCCTCCTGCCTCTGCCCAGCCAGAGTTAAGTTTTCTATCTAGAGATGATTATCATCTCATCTGTGATCTCTGATACAATAATTTTTTACGCTGAAGCTTACTTGTGCCTGAATTTCTTTTTTGTTTTTGGTTTGCATCTGGGGCCTTTTTATCCCCACCCTACTTATGGCAGCCCAGCATCCCTTGGAGGGATAAACATTAGAAAATGACAGATATAATCATAGATGTCACTCCCACTGACTACTCAAGTGTGCGCCCAGGGCCCCAGTGTTACCTGGGGTGTCTGTCGCGGCTCTCCTCCTCCACAGCGGCTCACACCTCCTCCACGGCTCTTGGGAGGCAGCTGACCACGCTCATCCCACCGGCTCCCACCAGGCGAGGGCAGAGACCAGTGTCCAGAAGTCTCCTTCTCCTGCTCTGTGGGCAACGGCAGGCTGCGGCTCAGGCAACACCATGTGAGCTGAGGCTCGGCCTTCAGGGAGGGGAAGGAGCTTGGGGCCTTCCAGCTCCTGGGGCTCCCAAGCTGGGGTGACAAGGACACCTGGGGCCTTGGGAGGGCCTTGAGGAAGCAGCAGGTTTGCAAAGGGCAGCTGGAGGAAAGCCCTGCTCTGGGCTCTGAAGGCATGCCTTTGGGGGCATTGTCGGGAGATAGCCCCAGCTTCCCGGTAGATGAGCAGGGATTCAGGAGACCCCCAGAGGCCCCAGGCCCTCTTAGGCTGTTTGTGCCAAGGTGATGGGTGCTGTGAGTCCCACCCTCTATGTCCTGGACCATATGAGCATCACAGGTGCAGGTAGGCAGGATGGAGGCTATCTCCCCAGAGTCCTGCTTTGCAGACTTGGGAGAGTCCCTGGTTACTGGGGCACTGGTATCGGTCCTGTCTGTTGATGGAGCCTCATCTCTTTCATCCCCTGACCTGGACCAGCTGGGGTCCTTCAGGGTACTGTCCAGCTCACTGGGGGCTGGGCCTGAGAGTGGTGTAGATGACCAGGGCGTCCCTGATCCTGGTCCAGTCCTCGCACTTGTGCAGAGTGAGTCCCGGCCTTGCCCAGGCCCTGGAGTGGCAGACGGTGAGGAAGTCTCTCCCTGAGGTAATCTGAGGAGGTACTTAGGGGCAAAGGTCCCATCTGCCTGAGCAGCTAAGACACTGGGAGCCTGTGGTTGGGTGGCCAGCTGGGTATAGTACCTGGGGACCCTGGCATCAGGGCGCCATGGGGTCTCCTTATTCCCTGGTCCTGCTGGGACAGCAGCAGAAACAGTTGAGGAAATGCCAGAGGACTCCAGGGGTGCAACCCCCTTCTGGGCATGCTCAGGAGGGCCTCCTGGCATCTCCCTGAGGTCACTGTCCTGTTTCTGGGATGGCAAGATGGCAGGCGGTGAAGAGCTACCTATGGTCTCTGTTCCGTGGGGCCCTGGCTGTTCCTGGGGGTTCAGCCCTTCCACTTTCAGCTTCTTCCTCTCTGAGGGCAGCTTGTCCTCTGCAATGGGCTCCCCAGAGTCACCACTGGATCTTCTTAGGATTATTTGGGCCCCGGAGCAGGCGTCCTTAGTACCCCCATCACCAGGGATGTCCCCTTCCACCTGAAGGTCTGGCAAAGCTAGCCTGGGAATCCCCAGATCCTCTCTTTGGATGGACCCGGGTGCTGGGGGCAGCTGGCAGCCCGGGTCTAGCCTCCCACTTGGAGGAAGCAGAGGACTCCTGCTTCCCAAACAAGGGGGATCTCTACTGCTGAGAGTGGGGGATGCCTCAGCCCTGGCCACCCCGGAGTGGTCACTGCCTTCCACCTTGCCCACTGCCTTCATCTTCTGAGGGGATTTAGCCTCCAAGGCACCTTGTGGGGCTGGCTGACCTTCCCAAAACTCTGGTTTGACCTTTTCAGAAATATCCCCAAGGATGGAGGTCCTGCTCTCATGGGACAGGGCAGCACCCTTGCCCTGGGCAACTTCTTCCTGGGGAGGAAGGTTCTGTTCTGCCCTGGCTTTCTGGCCTCCCTGATGGCTGGTCTTCATTTTCTGGTAGATTCTCTTGAATGTCTCATTCCCATACACCTGCCACTTCTCCTGGGAGAACATCCTCGTCTTCCTCAGACCATACTTCTTACCGCCTCTGCCCTTCGACGCCCCCTCCACCGCCATCACTCTCTTTCCATCTAGGTTCTCTGCAGGGGCTGAGGGGTCTCCAGTAGGGGTACATGGCAGGTCCTCTATGGCAGCCTGTCTCACCAGGGCCCGAGGGTGGCCGCTGGGGGTGTCTGCCAAGGTTAGCCCAGAGCGGTGACCCAGCCGGGCTGGGGTGAGCCTGGGACTCAGAGGCTTTCCCATCCTGGGGCAGATGACCTGCAGGTCCCGTGGCTCAGGCCACATCTTAGAACTCTCGATGAAGGGTAGTGAGTTACTTCTGGTGACAGGGACACATTCCACAGAGGTGGAGAGTTGAGTGGGGACAGAATGGAAAAAGAGAGGCCTTGACTTGTCCAGGGGGGTGAAGGTAGAGCAGGCGGGGCTGAGAACAGCTCTCCTGCGGCTGGGCTCCAGTGCCCGGATGTCGAAGTGGAAGGAGTCTTTGTAGGTATAGGGCATGGGCAGGTCAATACTGCCCTGCTTGGACAGGACAGTCTTGCGTGGCCGCACGTGACCCAGCTGCGGGTCGTCCACCACGGCCTGGTTGTGTGAGATGAGCTGGGTGATGCGTTCCTCCAGCCTCTTCTTCTCTAACTCCAGGCTGGACCTGGGTGTCACCAGCTCAGCCTTAGGGCCCGGCTCGCCCTCGCCCTCCCAGCCAGCGCTGCGCTCAGACAGGCTGTGCAAAGGGCTGGAGGCCACCGCAGGCTGCTCTGCGCTGTCCGATCGGGACAGGTAGCCCGAGTCGGTGCTCTCACACTTCCTGAGCCGCCCCTCGGAGGCCCTGGCATCCCCTGGCTTCTCTGGGCACATCTCCTGCTGCCTCTGCAGGGAGCATGGCTTCGATTCTGGAAGCTTCCGCTGGGATTGCGGGCTGGCCAGTGTGAGTCCAGGGGATGTCATCGTGGTAGCTGGCCCAGGGACCTCTCTGTGGATAAGGGTGGACCCTGCACAGGAAGCAGCTTCTGCCTTCGTCTCCAGGGTCTTGGCAGTGAGGGTAGGATGGGCACCTGGAGAAGGGGATCTCTCTGGTCCTCCCTCGTCCCCTCTGCTGTCTGTCGAGGAAGACTCTCCGGGCCTGTCCCCATCTTCCAGGAGGCTGCTCCCGCCCCCTTCGGACTCCAGGGACAGGCGGCAGTTGTTGAGGTGTGTCTGGGTCCTCCTGTGTTTGTACAAGTTGCTCTGGGTCTTAAAGGCAATGCCGCAGGTGGAACAGGGGAAAGGCCTCTCGCCTGTGTGGGACCGGATGTGTTTCTCCAAAACACTGGGCTTCAAGCAGTCCCGGCCACAGTGGGGACACAGGTGCTTGCCAGCATTCCTCACCTTGCCTGGGCTGCCCAGCGTGGACCCCAGGCCTGGAGACAGCACGGGCAGCGTGCCCACAATGTTCACCGTCAGGGCTGGGGGAGCTGGCTTGCCCACCCGGCTGGGACCTGGTCCTTCAGGCTGGAACAAGGGGCTGAGGATAAAGGGGACACCACCCCCATCCAGGCTGCCAGTCACCAGGGGTGCACGTGGCTGGAGACCCCCAGGAGGTACCGTGTGGTACAGTGGGATGGGTAGCGCCTTCAGGAATACAGTGGGTGACAGGCCCTGCTCTGGTGGCAGGATGACAGGGCCCAGGGTCAGGCGAGGGGAAGCCTGTCCACTTGGGCCTCCTGGAAGACTTAGCGTAGGAGCTGGCTGGTCCTTGGCTGACGGGGCGGAGGAGGTGGCTTCGGAGTTCTCCATTCCACATGGTCTAGGTGGCCCAGGATGTCATTAACCTGTGGGTGACAAGAGCAGTTTACAAGGAAGCCTCTCTTCTCCCCACCAGAAATCAACACACCACTGCAGTGAAGCCTGGGAACAACGCTCAAGTCAAGAAAGGAGAAACTAAGGTAGCTGATGCATGGTGGGTGGGATTCAGATGAGAGCTCCCTGAAGCTTGTCTCCCACTTAGAGCACCCCAAAAGAGCTCCTGATTCTCGGCCTCCCCTGGCCCAGAGCAGACTTGTGCTCACACAGTAGAGACAGTCAAAAATAGGTTGGAAAAGGACCAGGTCCAGTGCTGCAGGCTTTCACCAAGCTACTC
>PVHP010052167.1:0-11132 GCA_004024765.1 Zapus hudsonius
TGGTTGGCCCACTAAACAATGGAACTCATTATGAACAATAAAAAAAAAAATAAATAAATATGTTCATAATATTAAAAAAAAAAGAAAGAAAAGGGACAATGACAAACAACATATAGTTTTGGCTTTCTATCAATTTCTCTCTTGTTTAAGATCACTAAAGCCTTGTCAGAATACAGTTCTCAGACTTTTGTGAGGCAGAGAAAATAAATATAACAAACAATGTACATCAAGTTAGAATTTTACAATTTAACAACATGTGTATAATCATAATTTGTTGCATGATATCATAAATGGAACCCAGATTTCCCAGATTTGTCATGGCTGAATTTATAATTCAGGTTTTATTAAGGAAAGACTTTCAGGCCACTTAGAAGATGATTGTGAGTCATGGGATTTTACTTTACGAGGTGGCACACATCTTCAATCCCAGCCCTAGAGAGTTCGAGATGATACAGGGTCAGGAATTCAAAGCCAGCCTGTCTCTGAACAAGGACCAAAAAAATAAAATAAATAAATAAACCTCACTTAATCCCTGAGGCTACACATGATCTCTTAAAGCAGAGATGTTATCAAGACTTTATTCTGCCTTAGTTGCTTTTTAATGAAGCTGTTTGCATGTATGCTAAATTTATTGGTAAGGATTATCACCAGAGCAGTTATCAAGTTTTTTTTCCTGTATTTACAAATCCATGCATCCATATTTTAAAACATATTTCATAGGATTCATAAATAGAAACGTCTCAAATCAACAGGTCACAAAGTCGAAAATTAAATTCACTGATGTTTTGCTCATGATGACAGAAACTGTCTTCAAAATGTTTAATCAGGTTGGTGATGTTTTTCTTTTAATCTTTTAACTACTAGAAAAACAGTTTTTATAAACTCAAGATTTGTTAGTTACTGATTTTTTTTATTTTCTAAAACAAATTCTACTAAATGGTCATGGCTGTGTTAGTAGTTTAGATTTTACAAAAGAAATAATCTAACTTCATTCATTATAACCTTTGTTCTAAGGGAGAAAAAAAAAGTCTCTCATCTTCCAAGAGCCTGTGTGCTTTCTCAATTTTGAGGCGCTCCATTGTCAACTCTTGGGTCAAAATGAGTTAACCCCAAGTTGTAATGCTACAATCTGTTATTTACAAAAAATGTGATTTAGGGCTGGAGAGATGGCTCAGCAGTTAAGGCATTTGCCTCCAGTGCCTAAGGCCCCGGGTTCAATTCCCCAGGACCCACATAAGCCAGAACCACAAGGTGGTGGCCCTGATGTACTCTCTCTCTTTCTCTCTCTCTCTCTCTGCTTGAAATTTAATAAATAAAATATTTTTTTAAAAATGTGATTTAAACATAAACTATTTGATATCTGGTCAAATCTTCATCTATATTCATAGTCATGGGTAACAAGAATAATATAACATAAAATTGCTGTATGTTAATCCATGACGTACAACAGATTGATTGCTATAGATTTCTGTATCAGGATTAAGTTTGTGACTAGTCCAGTTTAGACAAAAGGATTAAAGACACTAAAATGTATGGAGATTAGATGCATAGATATATTTAAAGGTGATGCTAAGCCACTAAAGACAGACTTCTGGTTTTCAACTTTAAAACAAGACCTGCTTGTTTATACCTGCTACAGCAGTAGTCAAAGTCTTAAGTACAAAAGATATTCCAGGGCCGAAGATATGGCTTAGTGGTTAAGGCACTTGCCTAAAAAGCCTAATGAGCAGGGTTCAATTCCCCAGTACCTACATAAAGCCAGATGCACAAAGTGGCGCATGCATCTGGAGTTTGTTTGCAGTGGCATACCCCCCTCTCTCTCCTCTCTGTCTCTTTCTGTGTGCATATATAAATAAATAATTTTTTTAAAAAATATATTCCAAAATTCAACTCTCATTTAACTCAATGAAAAGGTAAAAAATTTAGATAGGCTTAATGCTTATTATACTAACTTAAATTTTTGAGAGATCACTTAATATTTTGAACTTGTTTATAGAACAATGTAAAAAGATTGTAGAAGTTAAACTAATAAAAGTTTACTGTAAATGACAAAAACCATCGTCGTTTGTCCCATATTCAATTTCAGATCCTCCAATGTGTGAATAACATCCTTCTCTGCGCCCAAACAGAGGAGGTTTCACAAGGGTTAGGGTTGTCAGAAGTCAATAGTCTTTATGTTAGGACTCCATTGGGGACCCACACTCTTCCATGTGAGAATGGACATCATCATAGTTTTCCTTATCCCAGGCAACAGACCCTCTAGGAGATAAGGAAGCCTGGCCCCCTGAGGGGATGATACCATTCTTCAGCTAGACCTGTTTTACAAGAATGAGAAAGAAATAGACTGAGGGCTTCTATGTCCAACCCTTCTTATCTCTGCGACCATCCCAAACTGACTCAGAGCCATGGGTTAGACCCTCAGGCGTCTCAATTTCCTAACAGATAGAGCTATAAGACTTTTAATTTTAGGGCTCAAGTGGGCCAAGACACAATAAGGTTTTGAGATCAGTTTTGTCAGAGAAACTTGGACATTAAGTGGAAAGTAGTTGAGGCCTACTCTTTCCTGATTATTCCCAGGGACCCTCAAGCAACTCAGGACATTCCTGAGACTCACAAGGTTCTGACTGGTGTGGAAAAACATGCCAGGAGAGAATTTGCTGACAACAACCTGACTGTGTGTACACCCATGATGTGCTAGGTCTTTTGTCCTCTCGGGAAAATTTCTGACTAACTAATAGCTGACTTCCCCCAGAGATAACGGGTTTCCCTCATAAAGTTCCTTTAAGATTAAAAATGCACCCCCATATAATACGCAGAAACAGGACTGGCAAACCTCACCCGGGCACTAGAACTAAATGAAAGTCAGAGTTAATATGTTTTTGTGGATAAAAATTGCCTCCAAGACTGTTAACATGTTTCACATGTACTTACAAATGTTGAATTATAGATGCTTCCTATCTCTCAGAGATCGCTTACCACATTGGCAGACAATGTAAGTTAAATGCTACTAAATAATATCAAGGGTTCTTAATGCCATCCTTTAACTAAATCTGCTTTGCTAAAGACGAAAAGTTCAGACGTACTCTATTCCCATTTTTCTGTATCTTGGTTCTCAAAAACCAGATACAGAATTCAAAACCAATGAGGACTTTGGGGCCAAGAGGGTAGCCAATATTCTGGTTCCAAGCCCTCCATGTCAAAAAGCCAAGGAGAGGATGGAACAAGTAGACAAGGTCCTGCTGCTCTTGCTAAGTCACACATCTGCTCGAGCAGGGGAAGAACCAGAGATTGGATTCCAATCAATACATGGGCAACAAAAGGAGAGTCACAACAGAGGGTAAAACCATGAATGCTTCCAAGAGAAGAAAGCCACCTGGTCAGCACGTCCTTGGCTCATCCCAGTAGAAAGCAAAAAGTCTGAGAGAGCCATAGAGCTCCTCCCAGGTCACTAAAAGTCTCTCCTAAAGAGCTACAACTGACCTTCAAAAACACAATACAAAAATTAAACTTTACCTACTTGGTATTAAGCACTCAGCAGAAAAATATAATAGCCAGACAATAAAGCATTTCTGAAAAAGTTTAGACATCAGAGCCCAGACTATAACTTTAGATCAATGTGCTCACAAAAAACTCAAGGGCATCTCTGTCATTTTCAAAGTCAAAATATTATATATGTATTCTTTTTTTAAATATTTGTTTATTTATTTGCAAGAAGAGAAAGAGAGAGAGAGAGAGAGAGAGAGAGAGAGAGAAAGAGAGAGAATGGGCACTCCGGGGCCTCCAGCCACTGCAAACAAACTCCAGATGAATGTGCCACTTTGTATAGCTGGCTTTTTGTGGGTACTGGGAATCAAACCCGAGTTGTTAGGCTTGGCAGGCAAGTGCCTTAACCTCTGAGCCATCTCACCAGCCCATATATTTTGATAATTATGCTAATATCTCATCTATTTTAGGACAAGGATCCTGGAACACTCCAAATTATTGGTATATTGGTGTACAAATAACCTCAAATTCCTGTATCAGTACTATTTGCAACACTCATGATAAAGAAATAACTTACGTGTCCGTTAGTAGGTAAATGATAAAGAAAGTATGCTACTTATCCATAATGCTCTTCATCCTTTGAAATCCTGTCATCTTTGGCAACCTAGAAGGCATTATACTAAGTGAAATAAGCCAAGAAGAGAAAAACAAGTACCACATGTTCTCAAATGCAGAATCAAAGAAAACTCCTAGACAGAGAATAGTAATTTCTAGAGAGGAGGTTGCATGCAGAGGTGAGCAAATGCTGTCAAAGCATACCGTTTCAGCTAGATAGAGTGAATGAGTTCTAGAGAGTTATGGTACCTGGCTTAGTCAGCCACAGGTGCTGCTGGGATGAGCCTCCAAACCAGGCACAGTTATGGGAGGAAAGGATTTATTGAAGCTACAGATCCAGGGGAAGGTTGTAATGGCAAAAGAGCTTGATCCCCTTTCACAGTCTAAACCAGAGAGAAAGAGAAACCATCACCAACATATCACACACAAAAAATAGCAAACAGGCTTCCCCTTTATACAGCCTTAGGGTGGGGTCTGGTAACCTTTTCTCAGACTTCTTGTCTTCCTGAGTCTCTGGAATTTCTTTCCTGCACTGCCCTCCAAAGAAGGGCTGTCTGTTTCCTGAGCCTCCTTACAACCTGCCCCCCTAAGAGGGCCACCTTCCTATAAACAACCTCAGCGATCTACCCAAGATTACTAAATTGGTCAAGTTGACAACAAAACCATCACAGTACCACATGATGACTGGTTAATAGTGGCAAGAATGTGTGATTTAAAATTTACTAAGATCTCAGATGTTTATTTTTTCCTCAACCAAGATGATTTTAGTATATAAAGCTTAAAAAATATTAAATCAGGCTGGAGAGATGACTCAGTGGTTAAAGACACTTGCTTGCAAAGTCTGATGGCCTGGGTCTCATTCCCCAATACCCAAGTAAATCCAGATGCGCAAAGTAGTGTATATGTCTGGAGTTGGTATGAAGTGGCAGGAAGCCCTGGTGTGCCCATACTTTCACTGTTTGCCTCTTTCTCTCTGTTTCTGTCTATCTCAAACAAATAATAAAATGTTTTTAAAAAAACAAGAAATCATCAATCATGTATTTCTCTTTTTAAATGACTTGGTGGATACTGATATAGTGACATGTGTCCATAATCCCAGCTCCAGTGAGACAGAGGCAAGAGTGTTGTCACATACTCAAGCTCAGCCTAGTGTGTACGGTGCCTTTCAGTATAGGTGAGGCTATACAGCAAGGCCTGTCTCAAAAAAAAAAAAAGACCAAAAATAAATAAATAAATAAATAAATAAATAACAGTGCAAGTGTATTTAAAACACCTCTAAAATAATAAGTTTTTCAAGAACTATTTTCATTGCTTTTAAGTGTTTCATTGATTTAATATGCGCAGTAGTTAAATAAGAATTTGTGTGAGGTGTAGGGTATTTTGGGATCAAGCCCAGAGCCTCACACACAAGTGAGACCAGTGTTCTAAAAATGAGTTGTGTCCAAGCCCTTGAAATAAGACTCTTCTAACTTTCTGTTCAGTTCTCCAAAGCATGAAGCTGTCTTCTCTTATGCACAACAGTCTCTTCACCATAGCCTGATCAGTATGGACCCCTTCAGAATACTCACTTTACCTGTTCTCATCTACAGCACTGTATGTGCAACAGTCTTTCAGAAGAGAAGTAGATTCTATGCTTTTGTAGAATATGTTACAGAAGATCTATGCTTCATGTTAGCTTGCCAATCTACTCACCACATTTGAACATATTTTCTCTTCCTTTGGGTTAAATCTGTGTATTAAGTAGACTTAATTGGGTGCTATGGAATGAGAAGTTCTGCTAAGGAAATAAAAAGGACTGTTGAGTTACAGACAAGATACTAAACATGAAAATGATGGTTTCCACAGGCAAAGGCCCTGGAAGTCTGTTAGCATGGCAAATGAAATTGTGTTGTATGATCTAGTCCTGAGGAACTCACATAAAGAAGAACAGCTTAGTAGTTTGTATTGAAGAATTAAGATAGGAGGCTCTTAAAGTTGGATTAGTATAAACTGTGCAAGATTCGCATCTCATATATCACGATTAAATATACCCTGCATAAACCAGATGTGGTGGTGCACACCTTTAATCCCAGCACTCAGGAGGCAGAGGTAGGAGGATCACTGTGAGTCCAAAGCCTGCCTGGGGCTACAAAGTGAGTTCCAAGTAAGCCTGGGCTAGAGTGAGACCCTACCTCTAAAAAAAAAGAAAAGAAACAAAAATAAAAATATTGTCCATATGATAAACTCTATATATTAATGTTTCTTTTTTTTATTTTTTGGTTTTTCGAGGGAGGGTCTCACTTTAGCCCAGGCTGACCTGGAATTCACTCTGTAGTCTCAGGGTGGCCTTGAACTCACAGGGATCCTCCTACCTCTGCCTCCTGAGTGCTGGGATTAAAGGCGTGCGCCACCACGCCCGGCTTATATATTAATGTTTCTTAAGGAACTGAATATAACTCACTAAAAGGAGAATATGGTTTCACAGTGCATCTGTGACTCCCCAAAGGCAGACACTGTCATCACTCCAATTGTTAAGAGAATGTAATGATGGTATGTCAAAGGCAAACTTTGGATAATAATGGAATGAATTTCAATCAGATCGGAGGAGATTGGTATTTAGACTACATTGACAGAGTTCTGCTTACTTTGTCATGAACTTGAGAGAAAATGGATCCTGTCAGGTCAGACTTCCTGGATGATCTTCCAACAAATAAGACATATGACAGATAACATTGTCTTCCAACATTATTTTTATTTTTTTAAAAACAATTTTCATGACTGGAAACATTCTACTTTCTTTTTCATTTGTACATTTTCTGACTTTCTCCAACAAAATGTAGGCTCCAGGAGCAGGGGTTTGTTTAACTCACTATTGTATCCCAGTATTCACGTTCATGTCTGGCACAGGAAAGCCCTTTGTAAATATTGCTGGTTGATGGATTTCTTTCTGTTAGACATTGTGCCGTTTTAACATGAGCTTTTTTTTTTCTTTAACTTGATTCTCAAGTTAACTCTTTGGATTAGATAATAATAGCAGAAAATGTTTAATTAGTGCTTTCATGACAACTGTGTCCAGAGAGCTTCAATACAATTAATTACCTTAATTTCGAGTGACCTTATGAAGCATTTTCATTTTACAGATAAGGAAACAAAGGTACTGAGAAGTGACGAAGCATGCCTGGAGTTATTTATCTAAAGAGTGCTTTGAACCTGGATTTTAAGCTAGCCAGGGTGACTTGAGTTTCCATGACGTAAGCAGTTACCTTGCAGGCCTTTCTACGTGTTTATCTTGTGTTAGAAAGTGCTTGTTTGAGAGCCTATGATGAAAAGTGTGCCTTTTCCTTATGTATGTTTCGTGTGCATGTTGTGTTAGTTATCACTGAGTTCATAGTAATAAATACACACAGAAAAATGCACATGTGCATTTAAAAATAACCGCGTTGAGAGGCATTGCATTGAAAACGGCAAGAGTTAAATAAGACTTCAAATGTAACTTGTTTTCAAACTCATCAATCTAGAGATGAGAAAAGGAGGTCCAGACAGGTCAGGGGACAGCTTGTGACCTCGGAGAACATTGGTGATCATTCTGGTTTGAGACTTATTCTCTTGCACAATGCTAAGAGCAGATCAGAAGCGATAAGCTGATAATGCCTGCCCCTGGTTTTTGATAGTGAGTTATAGATGATTTGGTGGACAAGCACCCTATCAATAACAAATGGAAAAGAAAACAGACGACATGAGTAGGGTAGGTATCATCTCCTCACCACCGTGTTTTTAATGATCAGACTATGTCTTCGAAGGGGCTTCAAAAATAATAACAAAGCTACACTTACAAATATTAAGTGTCCACTGATTTTAATGCATTAGCTACTACTGTGTTAGTTACTTAAATGAAGAAATGAAGAAATAAACTCTACTCACAGTAATGTTTGCTTTTAGTTTTTATGTTGTTTAGTCTGAAATAGATTACAAAGCCGAACTTACAAACATTAAGAGAGAGACAGACAGAGAAAGAAACAGAGAAAGAGAAAGAGAATACTCCAAGGCCTCCTGCCACTGCAAATGAATTCCAAACACACGCACCACTTTATGCATCTGGCTTTACATAGGTACTGGGGAATCGAACCCAGGCCATCAGGCTTTGCAAGCAAGCCTTTAACCACTGAGCCACTTCTTCAACCCTGCTGGTCTGATCTTCAGGGTCTTTTGCTGTTTTGAAGATAGTAATGGCCGGTGTGAGGAAGACAGTGTTCTACAGAGTCTGACTTTTTGTTTTCCATAACTGGGGAGTCAGTTCCTCATACTAATTCTCTTTCTACTACTGATTTCTGTAGTCCTGTTGGCTTGGTTTCACTGAACAATGGTGACTCATGCACCTGACCCAGCATTTGAGGGTCAGTATTATCTACTGGAGGAATCCCAGGGGCAAACCAGAAACAAGGAATTCTTGCAAAAACAGAAGAGAAATGGCATTAGACTGATAAAGAATTTTGGACTGGGAAAGCAGATAATATCTCCAGGACAGAAAAATTAGGAAGATAAATAAATCAGTAACGAAAATGGTCCCAACATTTGGAGCAATGCAAAATCATCACAGGGGAATCCAGCAGTACCTCCAGCTGCAGACTCCACAAATACAAGGGAGAACTAGACCATGGAAATTAATTTAGCTGCCTGTAGATCACCAGAGGGAATTGCATCTCTCACCCTCTTCGATTGCCTGTGTTTTCAGCGTAGCCACCACTGATTGCTCTCAACTTCAGCTAACACTTGGAAGACTTCTCTCTCCACAAAGTGGGATCACAACTTCTAGAGTTGGGAAGAAGCCAGGGAGAACTTATTGTACCTCTGTGGTCCCCAAGACACACGAGGGAGGGAGGAAAATATATATAAGGATCTAGGCAGAAACAACTTTTACATCTCCACAGAGCCTTCCCTGTGCAGACCCCTGTAGGGACCAACACCCCCTTGGCCCAGCTTGGAAGAGAATATTGATTTTTTCATAGGTCATCTATCTACCTGAAGTTCTTCATCAGCCTCCTAACCAGAACTCTGACAGGAGAGACAAAGGATGAAAGATACAAATATTTTCCAAAATAGTCCAGAGGGAACACTAAGAAATGAGGATCCCGTACTCTTGGGCTCCCAAGAAAAGATGCACTATGCGAGCGACTGACGGGGAGGCTACTAAAAATAGAATCTAGGTAATCTAGAATGGTGTATATTTGTTAACCTATACTGATCTCACTCTCCGATGGAGATTGTGTTTGTATTTTTCAGAATACAGTGAGAGAGCTAGGGCCCATCTAACCTTACCAACTGACCGCAGGCAGAAAGCTGAGATTCTGGCAAGAGAGGAGCCACCACAGTCATATCATGGAGGATCCATATGGAACCCCACAGAGAATAATGGGTTGAACAAGGGACCCACAGCCACAGCCATTCAATCAACACAGGATAAGCTAGTGAGACAGAAAACAATGATTTTTGACACAAAACCCCCTAAGCTCACAACATTGAAGCATCCTTAATACTTACCCACCATGACTTAGGGAAGTGAGTGGAAGAGGGGGTGGAAGATTGTGAGAGCCATGGTGGGGGAGAATATCAGAGGCATGGCACCCTTCAGTATCAACACACTTGGGTCAGGAGAACCATGGTCCCCTACCACAAAGACTGATCCAGACGGCCCACGGAGGAGGATATCCAGCTGACTGGGGATGGGGAAGGGGGCAATGAGGAATTGGGGCTAACAACTCATTGTTGGCCCACTAAACAATATAACTCATTATGGACAATAAAAAAATAAATAAAAGACAACATTCATAAAAAAAAAAACTTCACAAAATTGTATAAATATTGGAACATAAAATTTGAGGTAATCTAAATCTGTGTTCCCAGGCCATGGTCAGTCATGTTTTGCTCCAGAATAAACTAACTCATTCTTCTTGAAAAAAAAAATATTGGATACAGTGGAATTCTATTGGACTAGAAGGCTACTGAATTCTCGTTTGGGATTGGGGGGTGTGGGGATACTACTTGCATCAGACCCTCCCCCCCTTGGAGTTCCAGTGAGGAGTGAATACAACCATAACACACAGAAGTCTTGCTCAGCTGTTCAGCCACAGGCTTGTGGCTCCACTGGCCATCGTGGAAGCCATGCTGGGTATTGGCTCTTCTTCACAGATGTTTAGAGGCTCTCAGTAGTGTCCAGTGGCATTTCGCACAGACCGGTTCTCCTTCCACATCAAGCTTAGAGGCTTAGGGCTGGAGCCCTGGGATGGTAATACAGCACAGAGTGATGTGTGAGGGGAATAGAACATTTCTCTAGAACAACTTGTCACAAGGAACAACATAGATCATTTTTTTTGTCCCCAAAAGTAAACTTCTAGCACATTGGTGAATGATGGCCTTAGTGTATTTTATTTCGAAAGGTGCTACCTAGATTAATAGATGGTTACAGTACAGCCTGCATCTGTGATGCTACTTAAAACACAAATTATCTCCCAGAAAAAAAAAAATGATGTACTGTGTCTCATTTTGCAAAAGCCATGGAGTGCTTTCAGGAGCCGAGTATTCTGAGAAGTTTTGAGCACAGAATTATTTTTTTTAATTCTTCTAAGAGTCAAAATTTTATTTGCTTTATTGTAAAATATCTCCCCTTCGATGGTAAATCAATTACCTCTGATAAACATGCATTGTCAAGCGTGTTAACTATTGGGCTCGTTTTGATTCTTCAGTATGAGGAAACAAACAAAAAAAAAGACGCTTTTTTCCATTAAAATTTTCAGTGGAGTGTTTAAATGCATGCTTTGATACTTTCTGTGAAGTAATTACTTTCCCCACAAAGTCTGGAAAAAAAAAAAAGCATCTAAAAATGTGAAATTTTATTTAGCTTGAAATCATTGAGGTGAGTGGATATTTTGTTGGCTTAGTTTTATTATTTTTTTTCATTTGAACAACTGAAACATAAAGGATTACAACATTTTTATGTGTTTGTATCATGTATTTAGCTTGCCATTCCATAGCCTCTCCTCTCTTTTGTCTTCACGCTG
>PVHP010052168.1:0-11202 GCA_004024765.1 Zapus hudsonius
AACAACACACTTGGGCCAGGAAGACCAGGCTGAGTTCTAGGATATCCAGGATCCCTTGCCTCAAGGACTAATCCAGACAGCCCACGGAGGAGGATATCCAACTGATCAGGGAGGGGGACAGGGTGGGGGAATTGGGGAATTTGGGATAACAACTCATGGTTTGCCCACTAAATAATGTAACTCATTATGGACAATAAATTTATATTTAAAAATAAATAAATAAATAAATAAATAAATAAAGCTTGTCTAAAACAAAAGCCAGTCTTCTTTTCCACATGGTGTCCTAGAAGGAGGCCTTCCCTTTTCCAGGTAAGGCCCCTCACCCCAGCCCTTAGGCTGGGGGGGGGGGGCTCAGGAGTCTTTTCCACATAAACCTTTCCCTCTCTCTGTTATCTTTTCTTCTGCTGCTTGTTTGGCTGAACAGCATAAATTCTGTTAAAACTCTCCATGTTTTCTCCCCACACTGGTGGCTGGAGAACTCTGTAACTCCCCATGTTCCCTTAAATAATAAAGTCTCCCACTATACCTTAATATCTTGTTGTCTATGATTTTAATTCTTTAACTTTGTAGACAAGAATTCAGGTACTCCTTAAATTTTGGGGTGCATTAGAATTTTTACTGGGCATTATCTAAATTCTAATCCTTAGCTCACCCCGTTACAAATGTATCAATGGGTTAGGGTTATGGCTATCATAGCTTCTACTCTAATGTGTGTTAGACCACTGGGCTCCAAACAGGTCAATGTGATGTCAAACAATTTCTAAAAGGTATATTTTATATTGCTATTCCAAGTCCAAAGAGAATTAACAAATTCTGAACTAAATATTAAGGGAAAATTTTTAATTGGTAATGATTCATATGCAATTAGTCATATTTGAATCATTATAACTAACTTGATAACTCTTAGATGAAAATGAGTTAACTGCTATAGTAATTACACTATGAGTAGTTCCAAATGAATGATAAAGATTGATGACATGATTACTTCCTTTCCCTCCAAGATTCTATTTTTAAAAAAATCACAGACAGAATTTGTTTAGCCTTAGAAGTAACTTATTTATTTATTCTTTTAGCTGCTAGACATTGAGCCATGTTTCCTTGGAAGAGTTCACATGCTCTGTTAAAAAAAACTGTGAACTATGAATACCTCTCAAAAGTTTAATAGTAAAAATGAGGCCTATGGTGAAAAGAAAATCTGCAAAACACAACAAAACTTCCAAAATGTAACAGCAAAATGTCTACCTAAACGCTTCTACTCCCACTGCTTCGTAAACTGAATACGTGTCACCTCAGGATAGCCACAGTAATCTGTACTCTGTGATCTTTCCTAGACTCTGCTATGAAACCCTGAAGCTGTAGTGCCTTTTCCTCATAGGTAAATAATGCTTTACTTTTAGTATTTCATGATACTTATAGACATCTTGAAGCCTTAGGACTCAGGAAGAGGGCCGGCTAGTTCTTGGAGACAAGCAAACAATTGGCCTGAGAAAACACCAGACATGCAAACCAGACAATCTAGAGTCCATACTCTTTTAATAAGGCCCCTGTAGCCAGGGTCCTTAGCACCTGCCTAAAACATCCTCAGCACTAGCCAACAATAATACCCCCAGGACTGAGCCCTTGGGGATTATCCACACTATCCAATCCTAAACTTGCCTCACATACTCCTTTCATGAAAACCATAAAACAGACTCTAGTCAAGGCTCCCTTGTCTCTTGTGCTTCCTATGGGCCGGGCAAGACCCTGCCCCTAGGAACTGTGAGCAGTCATCTATGTTTTTTTAATAGCAATTGTCTTCTGCTCTGTTGGCCTCACTATACCAGGGGAGATCTCCATTAAAAATCCTTTAAAGCAGGTACAGTGATTTAAGCCTGTAGCCCCAGTCAAAGGGAGGCAGGAGGATGACAAGTTCCAAGTCAGCCTGATCTACAGAGAGCTCCTATCTCAAAAGTCTTCTCTGAGACTATTAGAGAAAGGGAAGCAGGGGAGTGGGAGAGGTACACAAAGAAAGGACAAGAGGGGACAGAAATGATCAAAATATGTGTTGCATCAGCTTTTCGTTGCTGTAGAAAAGAACCCAATCAAAAGCAGCTTGTGGAGGAAATGGGTTTATTTAAGCTTACAGACTTGAGGGGAAACTCCATGATGGCAGGGGAAACGATGGCATGGAGCAGAGGATGGACATCACCTCCACCACAGCACTTCAAACAGCGGCAGGAAGGAGTGCCAAACACTGGCAAGGGGAAGCTGGCTATAACCCTCAGAAGCCAGCCCCCAACAACACAGCTCCAACAAGGTTCCAATACCCAAACTGCCATCAGCTGGGGATCAAATATTCATAACATATTCATTTGTAGGGGACACATGGATCAAACCATCACAACATACCTATAGAAATATGCCAAAATGAAATCCATTATTATTCTGAATAATTAATATGTAATAATAAAAAAATTAATTTTAAAAAACTTTTAAACATGTATGTTTTGTCCAAGATCAAATTATAGAAAACTGGAATTACTATAAAAATAGATTTTCCATTTTTAGAAAAAATGGATTTCTCTTAGAAAATTGGGGGTCTTCCCTTTTTACCCTTTCTGGACCACTCCAAGTCAATGTCAACTTCCTTCCTCTTTCATTAAAGGAGGCACGAAGAAGGTAAAAAGCAAAACATTATAAACTCAAGTTCCCAGAAAAAAAGTCACAACTATGCTGAAGATTTTACCAGGCCAATTGACTAATACGAACTGCTTAATTATGAAGAGTTAGAATGTTGCAGACACAGAGCCAAAATTGACTTTGAATATCTATAGTCCCATTAATAAACATTCATTGCCCACCTTCTATATCTGATCTAACATCCTTGTGACTAACAGGTAAAACCTTTGAAATGTATTAACTTAGAGGACCATTACTTCCACCAACTCAAAGCTAAGACTATCACCAGACAGCATGAGACCTACAGTGGAGTTCGCCCTGCTTTTTCCCCACCCATTTATTTAGTAAATACCTTGACTTATGACTTTCCATTGTTCTATGACTAAAAAGTTTATGCAACCATTTCCTTGGTGAAACATGTCATTCAGGGCAACTAGAATCAGTGCTCCTGGGCCAAGGTCATTCAGATTTGGCTCTTATTCCCTTTGAGGTTAGTTATATTTAGTGTAGACACTATATTTAGAAATATTTAATTCCTTTAAGTGCTTTAGGGGATCTGGCCACATTTTGGCCATTTACCTAAAACAGAATAGTGATGCAAGACAGAGGATCCAGAATGCCTAAATGCCTGACTTCTCCAAGGTACAGGAAGAGATACTTTATTCTAGAAGAAATGAGCACAAAATTCATCTTAACTCTGGGACTCTACCGAACTATAACCCATACTACACTTTTTGGAGATCCTGACTACTTATTTAATGGACTGAAGTTTTCATGTGTACTGCACAGTTAATATCAAAAGTACATATTTAGGAATAAACATGGCTCTTGGCTCTATTTTAAATAATTTTCAAGCTGTGGGAGGGGCGAAGCTCAGTGGTAAAACAGTGGTAGAACCACTGAGGTCCTGGTTCAATCCCCTGCCATACCTCACCCCCCAAGAAAACCCACCATTTTGTTAGAAAATAAAAATATTAATAAAGAATGCACCTAGCAATTAATAAATATATAAGAAATAATTGACATTCAGAAAATATCAATCAATAATAATGGCAGTTGTACTAAGTGCTTACTGTACCTAATACTTTTATATAAGCTTCCCACATAATGACTTTATACATCATTTTGTGTGACCATAAACACATTCTGAGAGATACTAACTTCACTAAGGATAACCTAGCCCATGTCAGTCAGCAAAGAGAACTGGCTTACATGGTACAATGAACACTACTATTGCTAAAATCACACATCTGTCATACAAAACTATTTTTTCAGTTAGGGAGAAGAACAAAATTCATAGGAAAAAAAAACATGAGGGGAGGGGAGATAGGTCAGTGGTTAAGGCGCTTGCATGCAAAACCTAACATCCCAGGTTTGATTCCCCAGTACCCATGTAAGACAGTGGTGCATATATCTGTAGTTCATCTGCAGTGGCTGGAAGTCCTGGAATGCCCATTTTCCCTCTCTTTCTCTTTCTCTCTCTCTCTCTCTCTCTCTCTCTCTCTCTCTCTCTCTCTCTCTCTCTTTTCCAGTCTCTACTTGAAAATAAATAAAAATATATTTTATAAAAGCATGTCATAGACATAAATTCAAATTTTAACAATATGAATTCAGGCCCCTTTCATCACTATTGGTTTTCTGATCTATATTTATACTTATCTACATATAAGAATAGAAATCTCATAGATAGTCTAGAAAATTAAATTAATGTATATCAACAATCTCTATAATCATTAAAGTCCAATATAAAAGTAACATAGTATTGCTACTCTGCATATAAGAGCAACTGTAATTCAAGGTAGGGAGTAGGAGTCATTAAAGGGCCTGTCAAGTTAGAGCCTAGAAGAAATACTTTACAAAGGGTTTCCTTAATATGTCTTAAGACAGAAAGTATTTTAGGTGATAATAAAAGGCACATTATAGGATTCATGTTATATAACTGGAGTAATAAGGTCCCAAGAAGCAGGTCAGAGCAGGCAAAAGCAACACAGCAACGTTAGCAATCAGGATTATCTCCTAAAAACTAGGAATCCCACAACTGTATAAATATGTTACAGCAAGAAGTTGAGCAGAATCCAAACAATTAGAAAAGGACTGAAGACAACATGATGGCCTAGTTAAGGGAAATGTTATGCCATGAGTGAAACATTAAGAAACCCAGACTAGAAAGGACTTTAAAAAATATTTTATTTATTCATTTTCAAACAGAGAGATACAGAGAGAGAGAGAGAGAGAGAGAGAGAGAGAGAGAGAGAGAGAAAACCAGGGCCAGGGCCAGCACCTTGTGGGTCTGGCTTATGTGGGTCCTGGGAAATTGAACCAGGGGCCACAGGCACTGGAGCCAAGTACCTTAACTGCTGAGCTGTCTCTCCAGCCCTAGAAAGTACTTTTAACAAACTGGTAAAAACATAAAAAGATAAATTTAGATAGGCAGTTCATAATATATAGACAGATGGATAAATATATGATAGCTAGATGGACAAAGAGATAGAAAGACAGTAACTAGATTGCTTACGTATTCTAATGTGTTGAATTGTCTTACTAACTGGCGTAGCGCTGTCAGAGACTAAACAGCTTACTCAAAATCATAGTTGGGGTCAGACACAGTGGCATGTCTGTACCAGCTGTGGGGAAGACTGAGGAGTGTGGGGACAGCCAGGGTAATATAGCTAAACTGTCGAAAATACAAGTAGGCTTGGCTAGGAAGGGGGATTTCTTCTTGAGGGCACTTTCCTTTCTTGTTCTTAGGAGCTTTCTCACTTTATCACAAGTGTGACTTTTCTTTAAGCCCGAGTCCTACACTACCCTCCATCTTGAGTTTTTCCTGCCTTAGCAGGTGTAAAGGTGAAGGGTCTGTGCTCTCATGCGCCCCTTCCATGTGTGCATGTGTGTGTGCACATGTGTCTCCACATGTATGTGTGGGACTTCTCCAGAGTCTTTTTCATGGGAGATTTCTCTGTGAAGGCGACTTTCTCTATCTCCATTCTCTCCTTTCCAGCAGGGCAAGGAGGAGAATTCACCCCTGGCTTGAATCTTTTAGCTAGCTTTTTCTCTGGATTCTAATTCTCCCTAAAATAAATTTTATAATTCATAATTTATCCTCTCAGAGTTCATTCCCCCTCCCCCAATTCTTTGCTAAAATTGGATAGGAACCCAAAATTTGGGTTTCACATGCCCCGGGGACCTTCTGCATAATCCCACCCTAAATCCCAAAATCCTGCATCAACACCAATGCCTCTAATTATAAAGAGAAAGGGAGAGAAGGAGACAGACACAGAGAGAAAGAGAGAGAGAGAGAGAGAGAGAGAGAGAGAGAGAGAGAGAGAGAGAATAAGTTATCTTTATACAAATATATGTGCTTACTGAATATAGAAAAAAGGAGAGAAAGAAACATATCAGGGGTCAACATTAGTGAGAATGAGACAGGAGAAGGGTGGAGGTGATCAGAGAAAACAAGTGTTTGAATGACCATCTGCTTTCCCTGTGGATATGAGTATGAATACATTCTTTTAGAAATGTGGGTAAGCCTTGGACTGCACACACTGGCACAATGCAGAGTAGCCCTCTGAATGAGAACCCAAGACAGTGAGCAAAAGGCCACTGACCACATGAGAGCCCCCTTGCCGATTCTGCCCCACATGCCTTTTTTTTTTTGGGGGGGGGGGGGCTAGGTACATCTGTTCATTTCTCCTGCGAAGTCTCCTGATAAAATCATCTCAGTGGCTATGAGAATCACAATTCAAGGCCTACCGAGACTACCTGAACAACTTAATAAGACCCTATCTCACAATATAAAATAAAAAGAGGCTAAAGCTCAGTAGTAGAGCACCTACCTAGCATACATGAGGCCCTAAAATCAATCCCCAACAAAGGGGAAAAAAAGACAGACTTATTTTTCAGCCATCTTTTATTCTCAACCAAACGACTTTATTGGTTTTCCAATTTAAAACATCCAGACATTAAAGATGGAGGGAAAGTATTGTCAGTATCTAAAAATATTCCAACTTTTCAGTTCTAGATCATGAAAGTCCAAATACAAGCAACAAGTTTTTTTTTTTTTCCTCTTAGGTTCAGAGATAAATTTGTCTTCCTCAGAAATGTATTTGGAACAGTTTGCACTTCTGCCAAAGCACTTTGCTTCTGGAGACATTTTGTTTCCCTAACTCTCCCAGACATCACCTGCTCCTGAGAACAATTCCTAGTCTAGAAACAGAATAAGTCCCATGTCACACACAGGCTCTCTGAAGACAGATGTCAATGTCCTAGAAGTTCTTGTCCTCACTGGACCATGCATCAACAAGAAAACTCCACTCCAGCAAGACTGTCAGGAAGAAAAGAGAAGCTAAACAATGCCAAATCCAAAGGGATGGCAAAAGTCTACAGATATTTATTCAAATAACAAAGCATTTGAGCAACTCAATAAAAATGTTCAGGAATGAGTGAGGAATAAAACCAAGAAAAGATGACTGAGCTAGTCATGATCCTTACTGCCCTAAATGTATACTATGACATAAAAACAAAGTTTCATTTGTCTCAACTTGTCAGACTTTTATGATGAAACAGAACAATGTGCCCTGCTGACAAATACTGCCACAATGGTAAACAAGCTTGCCAAACCAATATGTGCTGTCCCTAAAGGTCAAGGAATAAAATGTCAGCATCAATTGGCTCACTTCATTAAAACTGCTAAACATGACAGGTGTCACCTACCTCCCACATTCTTTTACATGAACACAGTGTATTAATTTGATCCAAATTTTGTAAGACAGCTTCCCCAATCCTAAAAATATAACAACTCTCTCCCTATCCTACAATTTCTGCTTTGTCTAGTTCTACCTCAAAAGAGATCTCTTCAAGGCCATATATCTTGACATAGTGAAAGGAAATAATCACAGCACTCAGCAGTGCCATTAACATTTCTGAGTCACTAGGGACTAAACGGGCAGATGCTGAGGAAAGGGCCTGACAGTCCAAGGCAGTTCGGCCTGCACCACAGCTGTGGAGTCATGCTCAGCAGAAACCCTGGGCACAATTCCGGCATCCGAAGTAAATTAAAGTAAACAGTTTTGCTCTCTCTCATCCACCCTGTTAGCAGCCTCTCCACTGAGGGGAGACCACACACTCAGACCACACAGAGCCAGCTGAACTCACTCGCACGCAACATCTACAAGCTGTCACCCCATGGGGGTGGGGGACTAGAAGAGACAGAGGGGGAGAGGGTGGGGGAGGCCAGGAGGATGAAGGGAGCAGGGGAGGAGATGGGCAGGGTCCCGGCACAGACAGCTGGAGAAAGTGATTTGGCCTTTGGGGAAGTAGGAAGGGGGAGCTCCATAAACCTCCTTGAGAAAACAATCTGGTTATGGCCTGTGTAGTCTTGACCTAGACTCCCCCATACCAATTTAGTAGCTGATGAGGGATTAACAAAGCATCCATTTAACATCAATTAACCTCCTATCCATCACAGGTCAAAAAGAAAATTGCTATTAACAAAAAGCATTTCATTAAAATAAAGACAAAAGGCCACATTTTCATATAATTTATAGTGTATACTTAATTAGATTTTCTTTACAGATTTGTTAGATGAGTTAGACTGCTTCTTTATTGAAGTACAGAAGGATGAATTTAAAGTGTTTTCACAACAGACAGAGCATCTACATTTTATAACTTTCCCATATTGTATTCTGACACAAATATTTATTGGAAGAATAAAAGTAAGTTTTTTGTTTTTGTTTTTAAAGAATGTCATACTAAAAATACATTTAAAAATAGTAGCAATAATATTGGGGGGAATCAGAATATAAAATTACAACTAATAAGGAGTTTTAGAATTTAAAAACATGCAATATTTTTCACTATTTAGTAAAGACTTTTGCTGACTTAAACGGCAGGCAAGAAATTTGAAGAAAACAAGAGGCTCAGTTCAGGTACAGGGAAAGTGTAAGTTCGAATCAGTGAACACTAGGAAAACCTTCACTAAACAGGCCAAGATAAGTGTCAAAATGCCAAATCACTATTTTCCTAACATATCAGGCCATAAAAAGGAATGTTATTCCCTCCAAACAAAACCACCAAAAGAAAGCTGCCCAAATGTCCACCACTCATTCCCATGGTGACACACACTAGCAGCACCAGGAAACAAACAGAAAGTCAGGTAGAACCTCTGGAATCCCAGCCCATTTCTGACCATTTGTGTGCACATCCAATAAGCAGCTTCATCCCATATTGAGCCAGATTCTCACACCACCAGTAGTAACACAACCAAACTGAAGAAAGTACCTCCCTTAAGGAACACCCATTCCTTGCCCCAACTAGGCTGAGCTAGACTCAAAGAGATCTCAGAGGAAAATGGGAAAGAGACTTAAAGGAGGGTTTTCCTTCCTTTAGTTCCCAGTAGGTTATATCTGTTTTGCCACAAATTTTGCAGGAAGAATGGGGGAGGGCAAGTTTCAGAGACAGTCTTGAACTTTGTGGTACAGTTTTCTTGATTAATCATCACCTACTGCACCAATGCAAAACGATGGTTAATAAAAACAAAGTCAAAGTCAAATCTGAAAGACGCCAGGAGTCCAAACTGCACAGGAGCAGGACCTGCTAAGAAGTCCTAAGAATGTGCAGAAAGGAAGACTGTACAGGTAAAAGCAGGCCATCTGGTTTTCCTGGCCTTCTTCTTAGACTCCTTTTCCTTCTTTACCTCTACAAACAATAATTAAAATATGCTATCTATGGTTTTAAATGAAAATATGGGTGTTTAAATTTCAGTCCCTTTAGGAGAAAAAAAAATCCAATAATTTAAAAAATGTAACTAACAAATGGTACTTAACTCTTATTTACTTAATCTAGTTTATCCATTATGTATATTTATGTATGGATGGGGAAAACTATTATCTCCTCACAAGAGGCTTCCATTAACATCAAACTTAAGCCAAGTAATCCTGGATTTTTGTCCTGTTTTTCTTAGTAAAATTAAATTGTAATGAAATTTAAATTTTATATCCTCTAAAATCCCAGAAATAAAAACTAAAATTGGCCTTTAAAATTTATTCACACTTACAGAGGACACAATTCAAAATATGAGAATAAAAGAAAGAGAATATGCCTGAGGTGATGAGGAAGCAATATGGCTAATACAGACAGACTATACATAACAGTCTGATAACAGGGCCCTCAGTGCCACCACATAACTCATCTGTTACATAAATCCTGGATTGCCCAGATGCCTTTAAAACGAGATGCCTCCCTCATTCTCTAGAAGCTAAGCCTCATGGCACACTGAACAGCCAAAGGCCAAGTTCTAAAGGTGGCTGGTGCGCAACTCATCCCACTGGACACTGATAACCTAAGAAATGTGGTAGACCATACTCTCCCTCATATGTGGTCCTTAGCCAGGATAACCGTTTTCTTTATCCAAACTAGTAGAAAGAACCGAGAGGGTATAAGCGTGGGGTAAGTAAGGGAGGGAAATGGCTCAAACATGAGGCCAAACCAAATTAGGTTCAAAAACATAAAATTCTCATGAGCATACTGTAACCTAAAGAGTAAGTAGAGGGTGTCACCTGGTAAGAGGGGCCATGAGTAGTAGGGGAGAATGTCTAAGTCTGTGAACAATTGAGCAGTCTGACAGCCCTAGGTCCCGGCCACTGGTTCCTTCCCTCACTGAGCTGTTGACCAAAGTGACCCATGAGGTTACAAAAACAAGACAGAATTCTGTCAAGGCTCTTGAACGCCCTCCCCAGGCCTGAGGCAAAACCCTGTTGCTGAAGAAACCACAGAATACCATCGTTCAGCATTGAGAGACTCTTCGAGGTCAGGAATGGTAACCAGCCCCCAGATGGCAGTTAGTGCAGTGCTGGAAGGCACTACACAAGCTGCCAGGGGAAGCTGAACAGCGACAGCTGAAGTAAACAGACCACTGGCATGAAACACAGTCTGCAGCCATGAGTAGGCTGACCACACCTCCTACTGGGAGAGAAAAGGAAACCAAGAAAGGAGCACGTGTGCAATGGAGGAGCCTGAGCCTGGGGGAGACAATCAACAGCTATTAATTTTGGCCAAATATTCCACTCAGTGAAGGGGAACCCTTGATTGGAACCGGGGATTCAGGGCGATATGCAACAGATCCCATACTCTTGGGCTCCCAAGAAAAGATGCACTATGCGAGTGACTGCTGGGGAGGCTTTTGAAAATAGAAGCTAGGTAATCCAGATTGTTATATACTTGCTAACTGATACTGACCTCATTCTCCGATGGAGATTGTGTTTGTATTTTTCAGGATACAGCAAGGGAGCTGTGGCCCATATAACCCTACCAACCGATTGCAGGCAGGAAACTGAGATCCTGGCATGAGATGAGCCACCACAGTCATACGGAGGAGGATCCATATGGAACCCCACAGACAATGATTGGATGTACAAGGGACCCACAGCCATAGCCATTCAATCAACAAAAGATAAGCCAGTGTGACCAACGAATCTCGACACAAAAACCCCTAAGCTCACAACACCATAGCAGCCTCAATACTCACCCACCACAACTCAGGGAACTGAG
>PVHP010052169.1:0-10000 GCA_004024765.1 Zapus hudsonius
CCAGATTTTTAGAAGACATCAATGATGTATCCGATGGCAGAGGTTACACTTGATTGGATAGAACAAATTGTGTTTCTTCAGGAGGGTGTTCGGTATAGCAAGAGGGCATTATTGTCGCAAAATCAGATAATGGCTGAGGGAAGATAGTGAGGTGGAAAAAAAGGTATTGATCAGGAATATTTTGAAGAAAACAGCAGAATGTTTGTATTAACTGGATTTGAAGGCTACGCAAGAAACGTGTCATCAAGCTTTATTCTGAAATTTATAGCCAGTGCCAGGGTGACCCAAAATGGTAGGAAACCATTGTTGACTGGAATTCACTCTGTAGTCTCAGGCTGGCCTCGAACTCACAGGGATCCTCCTACCTCTGCCTCCCGAGTGCTGGGATTAAAGGCGTGCGCCACCACGCCCAGGAAATCATTGTTACAAACAAAGTGCAGCCAAATTTGTTGGCCTATGTAATCTCACTACTCTGGAAGGCAGAGGGTTGAGTTTGAGTTCAAGGCCAGGCTGGGCTACATAGAAAGATTATTTTGCACATCAGCAGCAACTAAATAAAGTAAGAAATACCACTGAACTGACAAAAAGTATTGAGTGACTTTTAAAGGCTTTCCCCTCCAAGATCATATAGGCAAGTAGGACAATAGAATTACAGACTATTACTCCAAAGGCAAGATTGAAGATATGTGGATAGATTTTATTAATAACTTGACAATTGCTGAATCTGTGTAGAAGATCCGTTGTGAGCGATACCTCTGTGTGGACTTAGAGTGAAAGCCTACTGATATTTACTCAGATGCCAATTGTTTCTTTGAAATATTTGCATATGGTGCTAATGAGAAAATAGTATACCAAAGCATTAATTTACTCTTCCAATCAGATAAATACAAAGATAAACGAAACCAGTGAAAGGTTGAATAAACCTCTTCAATATATAGAAAATGACTCATGACGTCATAGTGATAACAGATTTCCTACTCTGTAGCTGAGACATCTCAGTAGCTCCAGTCATTGTTAAGTACTTAGCATGGACACTTAGTAAGTATTAAATTCACCATCTCATTCATTCTGAAATTTTCTCATATTTCAGCATGTCTTCAATTGGCTTGTATCTCCCTGGTAATATCATTAACATTAGTCTTAGCTAACCAGTCATGACCTAACTGTTATTGTATTCACCAATTTTCTCTCTTTTTCTGTTTAACATACGCACAGAAGTTGTTTAGGATAAAATATGCAGATAAGTCTAAAACACATCTTTCTGTAAGGAAACCATAAGTGATCCATTCACTTTCATTCATTCAGTGTTTTGTATTGCCACCCACAGGGATAGTGGGTGGCTAAAAGTAGTAATTATAATTTCATGTTGTTGAGTTTTAAATCAACTCTTCTACCTCTTAACTAAAGAACTTGCATCTGTTTCTTAGTTATTTTTCCTTGAAGGATAGTTTTTGAATGATTCAGAGATCTCTCTCTTCAAACTTTTGTTAAAGACACAAATAAAGGATAGATATGACTTAATTTGATGCTAAATTTCATCTCAGTCCATTGGTTTTAATTAACATGGTTTTTAAAAGCGTAAGCATTTTGTTCAATTTTTTTAATTTTTTATTTATTTATTTTTTATTGTCCATAATGAGTTACAATATTTTTTAAGTCTTAAATATATATTTATTGTCCATAAAGAGTTACAATATTTAGTGGGCAAACAATGAGTTGTTATCCCCAATTCCCCGCTGCCCTCCCCTCCCCACTCCTCTGGATAACCTCCTCCATGGGTCGTCTGGATCAGTCCTTGTGACAAGGGACCATGGATAGCCTAGTACTCAGTCAATTTCTATCCAAGAAAAGTTTGGATATTTTGCGGACAGGACAACAAAGGAAGATAGTATAAAACTGCAGGCAGAGCACCAGGCTTCCCTGTGAGCCTCGAGGAGGACACTGAACCTCATGCATAGGCTAAGCTACACCAGCTTCCCACCATTACCTCGAATGTGAGTGCAGAGTGCTGCTCTCTTGCATTCTCTGAGGATGACGGGCTCTTGCTGTGGCTGTTCTATGGGGTCTGTGGGCAGGTATGGAGCCTGCAGCTGCTGTGGGCATTGCCCCCTATCAACACCTTTTTCTCCACACTCTGGGGTGTGGGGAGCCCGGCCCTCTTCAGTGAGAATTGGCTCAGGCTTCACACTTCTCATCTTCCTGCCCAGCCAAGCGGTGTGAGCTCGTTTTCCATTCATACAAAGTGAAGGTGAATCTATGAGGAAACTTGTATGTGGGGATGACGTAAAGCCTCTTGGTGCTGGGATGTGTCATCTTTCAAAAGTCAAGAATGGAAACATTTGATTCTCAGCGCTAGAGTTTCCAGCCATTTCTACACTAGGACCTATTGGCTGGAGGTAGGTTGTTGTTGTGTTTGGTGAAATCTCAACGACAGAAACACAATCCCTTTCCTATGGGTAATGATTAGCTTGTGTGCATGTGTGTTTATAAATCCGTGTTCCAAAACTGAGAAAAAGTAATAAAATAGAGTGTCACATGTCTTTACCACCAAGGGCAGGTTGCTTCAGGTAAGTCATTCGAAAGTCCTCTACCAGCTGCCAGTAACCTTGGTTTGGTCCATAGGTATGTTTTAATTTTGCTTGTTAATCTATTATAATTGACTTCTTAGAGCATGCTTGTAAATGCAAAGCCGAATTTCAAGTACATGAACCCTCTAGTATACAGGAAGAGGTTTAATCTTGTGGTGTGCTGTTATGGGCCCATCAGAAAACTTCAAAAGCATAGAAAGAGGCACTAGCCTCCTATTCCAAATCGTTTAAAACACCACTCAGCTTTTAAAGGTATCATAAACTCAGAGTTTTACACACACACACACACACACACACACACACACACACACACACACACACACAGCGCTGCATTTCCAATAATTAAAAAAAAAGTTGATCTTTCTTAGCTAGATCAGTATATTAGCCAGATGAGTCAAAGGGTGAGAGTTGGAAGAGATAAATGTGAAGTCTGCATTTGGAAGGCATTTGAAAGTGATTTAAAGTACCTTTTAGTGCTGATTTTTCCAGCCCCTGGCATAGACATGTCATTAAAGCGAACCTATAGAACATGATTTCTGAGATCAAGCACGTTCCAGGTAGTATGGCCGTTAACACTGGCTGCAAATGATTTCTGTTTGGAAAGAAGTAAAATGTTCCCAGCTGTGACCACCCAGGACATGGAGTTGGGACCTCTGAGCTCTACTATAACCTTTCTTCATGACACAGATGTCCTGTGTGGCTTTCATTCCCTTAAAGACCGGTGGCCCAGTGAAATCCCCTCTCTTCTTTGCTGCAATAAATAGTGTCTGTGGGAGAAAAATAAAGTCAAAATAAAGGCTGCCGACCCTGTCTGATGGCTTCTCTTTGCACTGGTCATGCGTAGACATCAGGTAGCTGGAGGTCCATCAGACCCTCTGCTGTCTTTGTCGCACATCCCGACAGTGACCCATGCTGTTCACTTAAAAGAAGGATTCCTCGGGCTGGAGAGATAGCTCAGCGGATAAGACACTTGCCTCTGGTGCCTAAGGCCCAATTCTCCAGGATCCACATAACCTAGCCCCACAAGGTGGTGGTCCTGGTTCCCTCTCTCTCTCTCTCTCTCTCTCTCTCTCTCTCTCTCTCTCTCTCTCTCTCTCTCTCTCTCTCTCTCTCCTCTCTGCTTGAAAAATAAATAAAATATTTAAAAAGAAAGAAGGATCCCTCTTATGCTTGCACTTGTTGCTTAGTAACATTCATGATTTTGTTTCTTGTGATGGTGTGAAGAGAGATCATTACAAATTAGACGTGCGCAGCCACTACCGTGGGAGGCAATAAGACATGTGGAGCCACGATTTTTTAGAAACCATTTAATCTGAGGCTTAGATTCTAAATCTTGGGGGAAGCACTGCGGGTCTCTGGTTTAGATTAAGCCACACAGAGCGCATTGCCGACATGGGTTTGTTCCTGATGCAGCTGATCACTCCACCCCGCAAACACTCTGGACCCCCAGAAGGGTCTGGAATGACACTCAGATGGGCCCCAGGGTGTCTGGTGACAGCAAGCCCTAACCGGTTGCGTGTCTCTGCTTCCTCCCCACAGTTCCACCAGGTGAGAAGAGTGATGACCATCCTTTTCCTGACTATGGTGATTTCTTACTTCGGTTGCATGAAGGCTGCGCCCATGAAAGAAGCCAGCGCGCGGGGACCAGGCAGCTTGGCCTACCCGGGTGTGCGGACCCACGGGACTCTGGAGAGCCTGCCGGGGCCCCAGGCAGGTGCCGGGGATCTGACCTCCTTGGCTGACACCTTGGAGCACGTGATCGAAGAGCTCTGGGACGAGGACAGCCCCAAGGACGCGGACATGCACACGTCCAGGGTGATGCTCAGCAGCCAAGTGCCTTTGGAGCCGCCTCTGCTCTTTCTGCTGGAGGAATACAAAAATTACCTGGATGCTGCCAACATGTCCATGAGGGTCCGGCGCCACTCGGACCCTGCCCGCCGTGGGGAGCTGAGCGTGTGCGACAGTGTCAGCGAGTGGGTCACGGCGGCCGACAAAAAGACTGCGGTGGACATGTCCGGAGGGACGGTCACCGTGCTGGAGAAGGTGCCTGTCTCCAAAGGCCAGCTGAAGCAGTACTTCTACGAGACCAAGTGCAACCCCATGGGCTACACCAAGGAAGGCTGCAGGGGCATCGACAAAAAACACTGGAACTCACAGTGCAGAACTACCCAGTCGTATGTGCGGGCCCTCACTATGGATTCCAAAAAGAGGATCGGCTGGCGCTTCATCAGGATAGACACTTCATGCGTGTGCACGCTGACCATCAAGAGAGGCAGATAGTGGAGCGGTGGTGTAGAGATTCTATGGAGACAAAAGTGATCTATTTGTATATAGACATAACAGGGTAAATTATTCAGCTAAGAAAAAGATAATTTTATGA
Organism: Zapus hudsonius; assembly: GCA_004024765.1. NCBI lineage: Eukaryota > Metazoa > Chordata > Mammalia > Rodentia > Dipodidae > Zapus > Zapus hudsonius. Next base: position 4,969 of record PVHP010052169.1, read on the forward strand.
ACTGCATGTATAAATGAGGTTTATACAGTCCAGTGGTTCTACGAGCTATTTATTGGACAGATCCATGAGCAGAAAGGAGACAGTCATTTGCGCACAATCTAAAAGAAAAAAAAAGGCAAAAAAAAAAAAAAAAAGTCTGCATTACATTCCTCGATAACGTTGTGGTTTGTTGCCAAGAATTGAAAACAAAACGTTTGAAAAACAAAATACTAATAATAATGATAATAAATTGCATGCTGCTTTAATTGTGAATTGAGAATCAACCGTGCTCTTTCAGAAAACAGACAAAAAAAAAAAAAACAAAAGATTTGAACCAAAACATTCCGTTTACATTTTAGACAGTGAGTATCTCCGTTCTTGTTAGTACTCTGTTTTACTGCTTTTAACTTCTGATAGCGTTGGAATTAAAACTATCTTAAGGTGCTGTCGTCATTGCTTTACTGGCTTAGGGGGATGGGATGGGAGGGGTAGATTTTTGTTTGTTTTGTGTTTATTTTGTTTGTTTGTTTTGTTTTGTTTTTGAGTTCCCACAGGGAGTAGGGATGAGGAATCTGCTGGTTGACGTAAAGGCTACTGTGTTTGCTGTAGACCTTGCAGGATCCATCTGTGCCTGGAAGTGAATACAAATTAAGGCGACTGTATGCAATGCTCACACAATTCACTTCTGGTGACACACACACCTCCCCATCTCCCAGCTCACTTTTGGAGCCTGGGTCAGGGGAAGCCTCTCTTATTGGAAAGTCCGACATTTGCTCAGAACACATTCTTTCCCTCCTTCCTCACCTTTGAAGCACCCCCCCCCCTTTGTTGATCTTCAGGAAGAAAAAGAAGTTGTTCCCTCTGAAATAATTTTACCACTGCTGTAGACAAAAAAGCAACCTGCCACATCGTGGTACTCAGAGTACTGCAAGCTGTTCTGCCACCTCACCCCCCCCCCAAAAGAGAAAAAGAACAATAAGAAATAATCCCAACAGAATCTTTTTTACAAGGGGAAAACGTTGGACTAAATCATGGTAAGGCATTAGAGTTGTGTATGCGCTCAGACACACTTAGGCCAGAGCAGGACTCCACACTGCCAGTGAATGAAATGAGAGAGAACAGCCCTATGCAGGCGAGCTGAAGCTGACAGACCGTTTGCTGGCAGTGCAGGAGGAATTTCTGAGTGGCCATCGTGAGTCCTAGCTGGAGGCGGGGAATGGTACTTGAAACATTCCAGGAGGAAGGCTTCTAAAGCATCCTTCAGAGTCGACTCTGGAATGGAGGGTCGGGTTGCCTGGACCTCGTGCTTTAAGTGCCTACATTACCTAACAGTGCTCAAGAGGTTCTCGGTTGGAGGGCCACACTCAAGCTCATTTATTCCCTTCCCTCCCATTCCCGAGGAACTGCTCATAGAGTTGGCCCAGCCGGGATCAGGCTCGGATGAACAGGTGGCAGCTGATGGAATGTGATAGATGTTTGCTGCAATGCTGGCTTTGAGGCGAGCCTTGGGGAAGGCAGGGTTAATCTTTTGAGAGCTTTGGGAGAGACTAGGAAAAGGTCCTGAAAGGAGAGAGAAATCTTGTCCAGTGACAAGCCTTGGGAAGATGCTCTGTGACAGAGCCAAGAACACGCTGAGAAAGTGGGGGTCCTAGAGAAAGGCTGCTCCTGCCCATCCAGAGGGTCCCTGTTGTGCCTCCGCCATGTGGGGCTAGGAGAAGTCAGCTGGTGGCCAGATAGTGTTCCTGGGGAAAATGACCCAGAAAAATAGGAATGCTAAGGCCGATTTACTCATTTACTTCCAAGCATGCAAATGTCAGTGATTCCTACCTGGACCAGGTTCTGAAATGTCAGGCAAAAAAGTTGCAAGCTAACTGCTACATTTCGTTGGAGGAGGGATGAGCGAAAGTGAATGTCCGCTGTGACTCAGGGAGTGAAGATTCCATCAGCAAATGATTTCTTTTCGTTCAGTCTTTCCTTCAGAACTACCATGTCTGAGTACCTGTCTCGAAGAACTTTATGGAGGAGGATAGATTTGTTTTGTGTTGTTTGACAGTATTCATCTTTCTGATTGCTTTCAACCTACTAAGAAATGCTGGGAAGATCCGCTGTATGTCAGTTAACTTTTGGCAGTTTCTTTTTGAGAGACAACATTTCTCAAACCAACAAGCAAAAATTCCTGTTAGAATCCTAAAGAGTTGCCAAGGGCCAGATCTCTGAGGGGGTTTCACAGGCAAATTCAGCATCTGCGCTCAATAGCCCAATCTCTTTCCCAATCAGATACATCATAGTCACAAGCTTGGTGGTTTATGTGTTCAAACCTCTCTTTGTTTCTTCTGTTCATTCGAGTTCTGTTCTGTTCTGTTTTGTTTTTTAAAGTCTTGCTGTGGTCTCTTTGTGGCAAAAATGTTTCATGCATGGCAGGAGGCCTGTTGCTTTTTTACAGTGATTCCCATTGAAAAAATGTAAGTAAATGTCTGTGGCCTTGTTCTCTCTATGGTAAAGATATTATTCACCATGTAAAACAAGAAAAAAAATATTTATTGTATTTTAGTATATTTATATAATTATGTTATTGAAAAAAAAATTGGCATTAAAACTTAACCACATCAGAAGCCTATTGTAAATACAAGTTCTATTTAAGTGTACCAATTAACATATAATATATGTTTTAAATATAGAATTTTTAATGTTTTTAAATATATTTTCAAAGTACATAAAAATCTGGGGGTTCTGGGTTTTTTTCTCTTCACTGTAAAACAAATATGAAAACGTGTTTGATTATAAATACATGTGTTCCTCGCTGTAAGACCATCTTGACTAGTGGAAGCAATCGAACAATCCTCCAGACAGGATGCTTATTTCAAAGCCCGAGGAGGCCAATCTTGCCGTCTGCGAGCTTCCGAGAAGCTTGAGGATTGGGCCTGTCTTCTGTGGTGGAAGACAGGAGTGTCATTTTCTAGGACACTTGAAACTTTTCCCTTTTGAAGCGATACACTTTCATCAAATACCCAACCATGTATCCTAGCAACGTCAGGATCCATGAATCAGGGCTGGCTGGCTCTATTTGATTATAAAATAACAGTTTAAAAAAAAATCAAAGTAGGTTTACTTAGGGATAATGAGAATAAATTGGCTCAAATTTAGAAAGTCGATGAGTGAAAAGACATGATAGAAATTCAATATTTGGAGGCAGGTCATGTAGCTTTGGTTTGGAAATGAAACCATTTGCAGGATGTATTTCTCTGACCTGATTTTCCTATGTGGAGCACACCAATTGGATATCATAGTACCCATGATCTAACAGATTGCTGGGATTTCTAAAAACATTTGCCTCCGTGATGGCTGCCAAGCCTCTGGGTAATTTAGTTAAAGTGTTTCAAGTTATCACTAAATCTTAGGGAAATAAATAGAAAGATTTTAAATTAGAGAAAGGGCCATTAAGGAAAAAAAGCATCTGTTCCTTCTCTTCTGGCTCCCCATCGCAGAACGTGGTGAACTATATCTGTGCAATGTGTCATTTCTATTTCAAACATACACACATGGTTTCCTCTTGCATTGTCTTATAAATAAGGATCAGGAAAGCCATAACAAACCCTGACTTGTGTTGTGTATATGGAAGAACAAATCGAAGGAGATGAATTACTCTGTCGGCTGCATTTGTAAAGCACCCTAACCTCTGAAAGGAACCTTTGGCTGCCAGGCCTGACAGTCATGGAATTTCAGCTTTGGTATACTTCAGGCTTAACCAATTTTCTTAGTTGACAAAGACCAAAATGTTTTCAAAAAGGTTGAGGAGTAAAAGAAGTGGGAATTACACGAGACACCCAAGTTGCTTAAAGGAGTTTGGCATGTATAATGAGCTTTTTCATTAGTCTATAAGTCAAGATCAAAAAGTATCAATTTTGTTTAACCAACATCAAATATGACCCACATCCAGAACTTTGTAAAAAAAATAAAATAAAATAATATGAGGTTAGAGAAATAGCAAGAAATGGAGGCGTTTACTGAATTAACTCGGAGTCTAACAGGATAACAGTATTCAGCTATATTTGTTTAATCATTGAGAAGTGAAGGAATAAATCATCACTTTAATTAGTTGCTTCTCACCGCTGGGGTCATTAGACATCTCTTTGAAGTCTTTATATTTAGCTACACTTATTCTATGGATGATATCACAACTGTGGGTGAGAACTTGAAGTAAATCTTAGAATGAATCAGAAAAAGTGTCCCATACTCACGGGCGTGGTTTCCAGGCCACTAGGTGATATTGTAGACACCTTGGAGACTTCAAGAAAAGACATGGGTCCTTTGCCTCGGTTCAACCAGCCCTCCTGGCAGTCACTAGCCTTTCCTGTCAGGAAAAATGAAACGACTGCATTTTTGGTAAGCCATTGTTAAGAAAACTAATTATGATTTAAATAGATATATACACATAAACAGAAATAGATGAAGTATTTAGTCTGGAGATGTTATCTGGACCTTAAAGTACTGACTAGCAAAACGAAGTGTTTAATGGCAGCTGGACTGTGGTTTTAGCTGTGAGTTAACTTTGGTTTTAAAGGTTAGGGTTTGGTTTGGGTCAAGGAGAGGGAATCTGATCCGTGTTGGCTAACACTGGCAGCTGGAAAATCGTCACTACAAAGCCAGGATTGTTACTAGAGTGGGTTTACAGACTCCAAGCAGTTAGCATGCTTGGACAGTCCAGCTAGTAAATGCCCAGCTGCCCCTACCACCACTAGTCTTAAGAGCTTTTTTTCTTTAAATATATATTTATTGTCCATAATGAGTTACATTATTCAGTGGGCAAACAATGAGTTGTTATCCCCAATTCCCCAATGCCTCCCTCCCCATCCCCAATCAGCTGGATATCCTCCTCCATGGGCCATTTGGATCAGTCCTTGTGGAAGGGGACCCTGGATAGCCTAGTACTCAGCCCGGTCCTCCTGGCCCAATATGATTGAATGTAGTAAATTACTTGAAGAATGTGTTGAAGCATTCGCAATACTTGCTGTGTTGTTTTACACATTGTATGCCTTATGGACAAAAATAACTT
>PVHP010052170.1:0-11199 GCA_004024765.1 Zapus hudsonius
CCATTGACAATGATCTGTGCTTTAGGAGATTTGTAAATTGACTTTATTAAATTGAGAAATAGGCCATCTATGCCTATTCTTTCGAGAGCTTTGAACATGAAGGGGTGTTGAATTTTGTCAAAGGCCTTCTCCGCATCTATTGAGATAACCATGTGGTTTTTGTGTTTGAGCCGATTAATGTGGGATTAAGGCAATGGAAGCTTCATAGAAGGTGTCTGGGAGCCTTCTCTCTTTTTCGATGCTTCTAACAAGCTTCAGAAATAGTGGTTTCAGCTCTGTGCTGAAGACTTGGTAGAATTCAGCTGAGAAACCATCTGGTCCTGGGCTTTTACAAATATTTGGCTAGGTATGATTATCTAGTTTCAAAGTAGGTAAAATTGTAATGTGAGTTATCAGATTAGTTTAGATTATCGTGCTTTTTGCTTCCAACATTTATTTATTTGCAAGGGGAGAGAGAGAGAGAGAGAGAGAGAGAGAGAGAGAGAGAGAGAGAGAGAGAATGGGCATGCCAGGGCCACTAGCTCATGAACTCCAGAGGCATGCACCACTTTGTTCATCTGGCTTTCCATGGGTACTGTGGAATCAAACCTGGATCATTAGGCTCTTCAGGAAAGTGCCTTATGCACTGAACCATCTATCCAATCCAGACAGGTCATTTTTTCCACACCAAATACCATGAAACTGTATGATAAGAAGAAGGATAGAGAGAATTGTCTGGGAAACATTGTCAATGAGGGACTCCTCCAATTTCATGTGTAGTCCTGCCCTGCCTTCAGATGTTCTAAGTCTTGGGATAGAAGAAATGGGAACCCCAACCTCTAGATTCAACAGAGTTTTGTAGCCACTACTGTTTGATTTTGTATCGTAATTTAGAAAGGATATCATTATGTAGTGATATGCACAGGAAAGTAGAAGCCTGAGTTATCACTTGCTTAGGCCCAGGTCCAGGATTAGGTTTGGCTAACCTGCCACAGATTGTTTTAGACATCTCACTTGCACACTTTGTACTGATAAGTGCTGATGTGATGCACAGCTGACTGTTTATTCTGGACTACAGCAACATGTTGAAGCATGAGGGAAGTGCAGAGGTAACTGTAGGGCTAGGGTTGGCCAGAGGGCCTCCATTTTGTTCACTGTTATGACTTCTCTGTCACCCCTTGTTCCAGGAAAAACTGCCAACTATCCTGGGCCCCCAACCCAACCAATCAGCTCCTAGTTTCCCCCAGTACCTAGATCAAAATAACCTACCTGTTTCTACTTTCACCAGTAACCACATCAAATTGACCAAAGTATTATTGTTCTAGCCTGCTACTGTAACTGCAAGTCCCTACTACTCTACCCCACCCCTGGGTCCAACTAGTCCTGTTAAAGTCATCATAACAGAGTTTACCAACATGCTGATTTGAGACCAAAACATCCTAAGAGTGGACCTCAGGACATCTTCTCACCTGGACCTGACCAACTCCTCCCTTGGGCCACTGTTCAGCACCTGTTTGTGGTTTTTCTCTTTAAAAAGCCTGCAAGCCAACACTTCCAGGACAGGGAGCAGTCCCAGCTCCTGAGTCTGGTTGTGTCCATAATAGATTAGCTTGCAAGTCCACAGCAATAATTTTTTTTCTGTTTTGAGCTCATTTGGTTTCTACCTTGTAATTTGCATGCACCCAGACCCAACAGTAATTTCAACTATGAGAAGCAAGTTAGCTCTCAGCACCGCAGTGTGTGCATTGCTTATTTTAGTGGAGAATTTGGAAGCCTCCAAAATTCAAGAACTTGTCCCCACCTCCCTCCCTGCCCTCAGGCAGCCACCAGGGGTTTCCTCCTTGATTAGGACTTTTTCCAATTACATTGACTTCCTGCTTCCACTCTGTCTTCATGTGTATCCCCTACAGACTGAGGTACCCTTTCTGATCATGCCTCTTCCATCTGTAATATACTTACCTTAATTGTGAGCCATATTTAATAATATTGTATATATTTTGAAACAAATAACTTGCCATAAGTTTGTGTTCTTTTGTTTCAAGATTCCAAGTTTCTGCCTTTGGTTTTCCTCTCTTCCATCTTCTTTCACTGCATCTCCTTCCTCTTCTTGACTCTGCTCTGGCCACACTGATCCCCATGCTGTGCTCATCAGAAATAACAATTAAGCTTGCAGCCCAGGACCTTGGCATAGACTCTTCTTTTGGATCAAAACAATCTTCCCTAGATATCTGTCAGTTTTAACTGCTACTTTGGACATACTGATTGCTAGACACCGTGAGCTCACTTATGTCTAGGCCATAGTGCTTCATCTTTATAGTGAAGAAAGTAAACTCAAAGTTGTCAAGGACTCTATCTGTTATTCATCAAGTTCCCTCTTTGACCCATTGCACTTACAGGATACCTATGATGCACCAGCTTTGACTAAAATGAGGGAGAACCTATATGGAACAGCATCTTTGCCCTGGGTCTGTGTTTCAAAATCCTGGATCCCATTTTGGAGTGAAATTCCTACTCACTTGATTCTTGCTAGACCTTCAATATTACCCATCTTGGGAATTGCCCCCTCTTCTGAAACTTTCTTGGGCCATTACAGGTCTGTTGGCAATATGGTTTTTGTTGAATTCTCTGTTGTCTCTGGATTTCTGCTTTGATAAGTTTTGATTGATCACTGTATTAGTCAAAATTTTCCTGGAACTGGTTGTTAGGCTATCTGTAGGATCCATATGCATGTTTTGTACTTTCTCTGCAATTTCTCCTTGTCCCTAGGAAATGTAGTAGAGTTGGAACATCTCTTGGGCAGCAATTGGCAATCTTTTCTTTTTTCCTTATTGATGAGTAAGATAAATAAATTAGAAAAAATGATTCTAAGCAATGTTACATAGGCACAGAAAGACAAATGACGTATGTACTCTGTCATATCTGGTTCATAACAGGTATTAATATCATGTTGGTTCTCCTCTATTTTCTGGACTCTCTGTAAAAGAAGATCCTCAAAACAAGTGAATAGCCTATATTAAAGAAAAAACACAACATTATTTGAGAGGTGATTTTGGTGTCTAAGCCTACTCTTCTATAAAGAACAGTAGGTGCTTCTTTATGAAGTCTGAGTATCCAAGCAATGCAATTATGATTTGGTTTCCAGTATCAGATATGATTTATCTTCCACTAATTGAACCTCATTTCCAATCAGAGAACAGTTGGATACATTCAGAGTCTTCATGCCATTATTATACAAGTATATATTCCTTGTTTTGCTGGTAGATTTTGTACCCTGAAGAGTGGCTCTTTATTTACGCTGTTGGTAACTGCTGCCATGCAATGGTTCCCACAGGGTTTTCAAGAACGTTGAGAGCAAGCCATGTTGGAGCTACTTTCCGTTTCACTTCCAACCTGTGATGACAGCCTGTTGTGTCTTCAACAATATGTACTTACCATTTAACTCTGGCAGGTAATCAAGCATTTTGCCAATAGCCTTCTTTGTTTGGGGACCTCAATTTTCTCCCTGGCCAACAGCTCACTCTGAAGGGCAAAGTAATTATGGAGCTGTGATTAACCATCCAGAATACATGGTTTTAAGTTTAAGCCTTTCCCTTATACTTTCTGTACTGTCCCCCTTACCCCCTTATTGGGGGTCTAAATCTTGTAGAATGCCAGCCCGAATGAGGTTATATATGGAACTAGTCCATGTTGTTTTAATATTTTTGTAATTCCCTACATATCCTTCCTACCGCCTATATGCCCAACCCCCACCCAAATATTCTGTTCCTCTCCTAGGCTTTCAGGCAATTCCCCTTTTCCTACCTCTTCTTTTCTTTCTGGTGGTTTCATTCTAGTTTTATGTTGAAATTTCTGGTGCTTACAATGACTTTTATTCATCTGATGTTGATCCCTGTTAGGAACCAGATATGACAGAGTACCTGCAACATTTGTCTTTCTGTGCCTGTTACCTTGCATAAAAAATCTTTTTTTCTAACTCAATCGATTTTTCTGTCTTTTAAAAAATTTCACATAGATCAGAGAAATAGAAAATAAGATCTACATATAAATTATAGAAATTACAGCTATCTAATCTTTAACAAACATGCCCACCCCCCCAAATAACATATGAGAGAAAAACAGCATTTTAAAGAAAGAACTTGGAAAAAATGCAGAATTAAAATTCAGAGAATGAATGAAGATCCTCTTCTCTCACCCTATATGAAAATCAACTCCATGTAGTTCAAGAACCTCCAGTTACAGATTAAAATTGTGACAATATTAGAAGAAAGATTAGGGAGGACACCCAAAGATATATGAATAGGGAAAGACTTTCTGAATAATTTCCAAGTAGGCCAGCAAATAAGACAAACACTCAAACATTGAGTTCTCGTGAAAGTAAAAAGTTATTTTGCAGAGAAGAAACCATCAGCAGAGTCATTTTACAATCTACAGAATGAGGCAAAATCTTTGCCAAATGTCTATTTGAAAGAAGTTTAACATGAAGAATATTCAAAGAAATATGAAAATTATGTAATTGAAAATTATCAACCAAAGACAAAAAGGGACAGGAAACTAACCAGACAGTTCTCAAAGAATAAACAAAAATGGCCAATAAATGTCTAGAGGATATTCAACATCTTTAGTTTTCAAAGAAATGCAAATTTAAAGCTATTCCATCACACTGCATTCAGAATTGTTATCAAAAATATCAAATGACCACAAATGCTAGTAAAGTTACATAAGAGGTAAACTTATTGACTGTTAGTGGGACTGTGACTAGTATAGCAACTTTAGAAAGCAGTGTGGTCATTGGTCAATTATATACGTGTGTGTGTATGTATGTATGTATGTATGTATGTATGTATGTATGTATGTATGTATATTGCCCCCTCAGTAAAAACACACAATGGAATAAAACCTCTATACCTCACATACAATTCATAACCCTCTATCCCCTGGACTGGTCTAGCATGACCACTGAGGAGGGCAACAGTGGGTTGGGGACAGGGACAAGGGAAATGGTGGCACTATCATAAGACTTGCTCATGCAATGTATCTAATTATTGACAATAAATATGAAAAAATAGGAAAAATTTGTATATTGATCTACCATTTGACTCAGCTTGTCCATTCCTGAACATATATTTGAAACTCTCTAGGTATGACTGTAGAGATACTTTCTCAGCCATGATTGCTGCTGCTCTATTAACAATACATGGAATCATGCCATGGAAAATGAAGATGTGGTACATATCCTCTCTGAGATATAATATCCAGAAACATAAATAGTTACCTGTGAAGTCTGTTTTGTAAATCTACAAAAGATAATTATCTCTGTTTTTGAGAGCTAAACAGCAGAGAACAAGGATTCACTGAGGGAAATATTTTTTAAACATTGTATTATGTTCTATTCTTTTACTGAATTTATATATTTTTACCTTGAATTCAGAGGAAACAGTTTCACATATTTACTGAGGATTCACATTTAAAGACAGACCCAGTGAGTATATGAAAGTAACAGAGGTTGTTTTGGATGTGGCACAGGGTAAGAGGACTTGGTCACATTCATGGGCTCATGCAATGTGGGTGGGTATAGTAAAAGATCAATAAGATGAAGAAAATATTGATTCCCCAGAATAGAAACTGGGTCAGAGATCAGAACTGACAAGAGTTCTCATGGGCACATATTATACTTTCTGATCTAATCCCACAAAGCTAGATCCATGGTGCCATTTTCAGAACACCAAAATTATTATCAATCACTGTCTGAAATAGCTTTTAGAGCAGTTTCTCTGTCACTTGAGCCCCTGACATGCCTCAGGTATCTGAGTGGAAAAGGGGCAGAAAAATTCTAAGAGCTAAGGTGGGGGAGTATATCCAGAGTCATTGTCTCCCTCAGTAACAACACATAAAGAAAATAGAAACTGCCTATGTCTTGTACAATCCATAACCCCTTATCCCATGGACTGGTCCAGCAAGCTCACAAAGGAGGGCCCCAGTGTGTTGGGGACAGGGAGGAGGGAAATTTGCTTACCATTACAAAAGTTGCTCATAAAATATATCTAATTATTGAGAATAAATATTAAAAATTCAATATCAAAATACCTTAATTTATTCTTTCTGCTCTATGGAAAATAAAGAAGCCAATCATTATTTTTTTGTTGTTGTTTAATTTCTTCTACTGGATTAAATTTGCTACCGCAAAATAAGGAAATTTCTGATTCTTTATGTCAAAAGAAATTTAAGGCTACTGTCTGTCAATGCCTGTAACTGTTCCTCCTCAGGCCAGGATTAACACTGTTAACTGAGGGGAGTGGTGGTGTGAATTTCAGTGAGAGCTATTTATCATACCACATGTGACAAAAAATTACATTGAGGGGTCACTCTCCTGAAACTTCCATATGTTAAGTACTCTCCAATTTAGAAGCAAAAGTTTCAGAACTATTGTCTGATATTCCAGGAATTCTGTGTTTTCAGTTGAAGTCCATTCATTCCAGATTGATTAAGCTTTCTCAGACCTCCAGACAACAATTTTACTGTTGAAGTTCTTGAGACTGATTCTTTGTATTTCCTTTGTTTATTATCATGCCTGGCCAGTGACAGAATTATTAACTACCCAACAAAATTTGTTCCAAATTTAACTATTTCATAGTTTCTATTATTTGATTACTAGTCTTACTGAAGTACTTTCCAGATATTTTAAAGGTTTACAACATCTATGCTTCTAAACAAGAGAAAGTTTGATCATCCCCAAGAGAATTAACTGTGTCAATGACAAAGCAAAAAAGGATATCAGCCTATGTATGTAGTCAAACTTCTTGTTGCTGCACAAAAAAGAACTCAACCCAAAGGAGCTTGATGGGAGGATTGGGTTTAATTTGGCTTACAGACTGGATGGGAAGCTCTATGATGGTAGTGAAAATGTTGGCATCATCAGAGGGTGGACATCACCTCCTGTCCAACATCAGGTGGACAAGAGTAGCAGGACAGTGTGCTAATCATTGGCAAGGGGAAACTGACTAAAAACTCTCATAAGACTGCTTCAACTACACAGCTCATATAGGGTTCTACTTCCCAAACTGATTTCAGCTGGGGATCAAAAATTTGAACATATTCTTTTTGGGAGGCACCTGTGAAACCATCACACTGTGCCTCATGGTGTGCAGAAGGTACTATTCCGTCAGACTTGATACTGCCTAATTGGGAGATTTACCGTGTTTGGGAGATAGACTGAGAGACTTGTCATTCTGGGTATGAAAGGCAATTGATATATTTTCTTAATTATGGGGTTTATTTTTCTAAATATGGGTTGATTGACTGATGATACCCATAAAAGGAAGTTAAATTTTACCCCAGTGAACTTTGAAGAATCAGGGAAGTAAGTTCATTTATTATATTCTCTTTGGGAGAAAAATATTTCACCGATACTTGATTATCTTTGATTTTTCAAATGGCATTGATGGTGGTTATGTCTAAGCTTGACTTGATGGGGCTTTGGTTACTCTATTGTTGGCATATATAAAATCTGAAATATAATATTAAAGTTATTTATTTACATTTACAAAATTAAAAAGATGCTCAGCATCTCTATTATTCAGAAAAATAAAAAATAAAAAATGAGATTTCTTCACACTTTATTTGGAATCACAATCTTCAAAATAATAAAAGACAGCCAGTGCTGGTGTGGGAGTAGGCAAGAGTAATCCTCATCCTCTGCTGGTATGAGTACAAAGATGTCTAGCCACTATGTAATTCAGTATGCAAATTCCAGAAATGCTGAAAATGGAACTATCAACCAATCCAGTTATACCTAATTCGTGCTGAATTATACCTGAAAGATTATTATTTACTATAGACACAATAGCTCAACCATATTCATTGCTGCTCATTTCATAATAACTAGTAACTCGAATCAGCACACATGCCCATTAACAAATGAATGATTAATGAAGATATGACACATATATATATATACAATTGAATTCTACTCAGTGGTAAGGAAATATAAAATAATGAAATTTGTAGGAATATGGGTGGACTTAAAAATCATACTAAATAAGATCCCACAGACTCAGTAAAACAAGTGCCACATTTTCTGACTCATATATGGTTCCTAACCAGGAACAGCATCAGTTGATTGTATCTGGTGGGATTGAGAATATTAACATGAAACTAGCATGATGCTAATTTGAAGGGAAATTAGGGAGGAAAGATAGGAAGGGCTACCTAACAACAATTTGATGTTCAGAATAAAGAAAATAATAAAGAAAGAAAGAGCAAAAGAAAAAAGTGTATAATTGGTGGAAAGGTCCTTGGGCAGGTTAAGGGGAAGAAGTATGTCTGTGAAAGAGAATTACAAAAGATATGTAGCACTACCAGAGGAAACTTACTCCTGGATAGCTTCCTACAAGACATTGCCTTCAGTAAGCTTGAGGGTGGAGTCAATCATGATAGCCAGGTAGAAGTTGGAGAAAGTGACTATTGCTGGTAAATCCCAGGGCCAAATTGGTTTGACCCTTCAGTGGGCTGTTGATCAGGAGGCATGAAGTTCTCACAATTATTCAGGTTATTGCTAAAGCATTTGGTGACCTGTCAGAGTTAAAATATAAGACTCTTTTGCAAAAGCCACCACAGGGCACTGAGAGAACCTGCTGGAATTAAGAGGGAAAACAGTTCCCCCCTAGCTGACACTCATAGAGCTAAAATGTGTTATGGGAGCAACTTTGGAATAACAGCTGCCAACAACATGAGTAATCAGGAGATCCTGGACGATACAACACCAGCCAGCTGGGCAAAAAGTAGACAACTGCACAACAGTGGCACACAGACTAGGCTAGTAACCCTGTGGACTTGAATTGGACTTGAGAGTCTGTCAGTGGGGAGAAGTAATACCTGCAACTGGGAATCAAGCCTGATTCACATGGATAGAAAACCAATAGACTCCACAGGGAAGCTCCACTGCTCTCAGGCAGAGAGGGCACACACAACAATAAGTTTCTCAGATAACTATGGTTGTACTCTTTAGTCCAAGCATCTCTCACTTTTGTTTAGAAAATAGACCTTACAGATGGTAGAGAATACTTGAGTGATCTAGTATCCATCATTACAATGAAAAAGATAGCTCACTGCCTACCAAGAGAGTCAGGTGAACTCCACCATATATCCCAGGGCCCAGGAGTTACTGCAGATTGTTGGAGTCTGAGGCATTGCCCCACTGCCAACCCTGAGCTATGCGGAAGCCTAGCAATGTTTTGTGCTTCCAGAATCAAGCCATTGCAGCTAATCACAAACAGTTCCAGTAAGAGGTCACTATAACCGCCGACGGCAACAGGGTTTGAACAACTTATACGTGTGCAAAGTGAAACATGCAGCTGCCTCCTTGTTCTTAGCATATAAGCTCACCTATTGCCTGTAATAAACAGACCTCGATCAGACTCCTGTCTTGGTCTCATTTCTTGCTCCTGTTCTTTCCCACTCATCCATGCTTTAGTTCCCCTCGCAACACCAGTTGTCTAGGCCCATGGGTCGGGTCAGCAGAGGCAGTCATGACATGAGTATTGTTTTCACTGCTAGCCTGAAAACCAATTCCATGGAAAAGGATACAGACACTGTGGATACTCAAAATCATCCAAACAGAGATTCCAAAAGCTCCAAAAAATACAACACCAAGCGATATTACTTACATGACATTGAAGGTACAGGGAACATGGCAGAAAATAGGGGTGGAGAGAACGTAAGAACATCAAGGTCAGTGTGATTGGCCTGGTGCGTAATACTTCCCCAAAGAGACTTACTGAAGACTTCATTTACCCCACAGTAAATACCAAAAGCCTCACTGAGTAGGACCCTCAGTAAAACGGCCCTGGGGGAGAAGATATGAGAGTACAAACTTTTAATAAAAAAATCAGTTCGTTAAATTATGATTTTGATCTAATTCTTTCTATATGTGTTGAAGTTTTTTTTTCACTGAGGTTCAATATCATTTGAGCATAAAAGGAGACTTCTCTTTTCACAGGGAAGCTGTACTTTCTTTTATTACTTTGTTTTCCCAGTAAAACACAAAACTACTTATGCCCCTTTTGTATTTTAGAGAAAAGAATTCCCCTATATGCAAATGTACACTAGAAAGTATCTCTCATATAAAGTAACAAATGACAGATTAATAGCTGAGCATTCTAAGATTACTAATAGGAAGAAGAAAAAAAACAAGTCATTTTTTTTATAAAACCAATGTCTCATATAAACCTATTACTTTCTGACTAGATAATCACAATTTTCATTGTCTTTAATGAAATAATGAAATATATATATACACATATATATGTATATATAATCAGTTACTATTTTAAAAGAAACACAGTTTCAAATAAGTTATCTATCCCTGCATTTTGCACGAGAATTACTATTTGGCCGCAAGAAAATAATATAACATTTTGGGGCAAAGATGCACCCTAGCAGCCCTGCACTGGAAGCCAAAATGGAAAAGACTTCCACAGCCACCATGACCTTCCCCTTTGTGCTGTGATATACTGGGAGGAATGTGAACCAGACACTGCAAAACATGAGCATACTAAAGGTTAGGAACTTAGCTTCATTGTATGTATCAGGCAGGTTTCTGGCAAAGAAAGCTATAGTGAAGCTCCCAAGTGCAAGGGAGCCAAGGTATCCCAGCACACAGTAGAAGGCAGTGACAGAGCCTTTGTTGCACACAATGATGATGTGACCATGTTCAGAGTGTGAATCTCTTTCAATAAAGGGAGGAGAGGTTCCAAGCCAGACTCCACAGAGAATTAGTTGGATCAGCAGGCAGAAGGGAATGATGAAGTTTGGAGCTCCTGATATCAGCAACCACCTCACCCTTTTTCTTGGAGAAGTGAGCTTGAAGGCCAGAACCACAGTGATAGTTTTAGCTAAGATGGTGGAAACAGCCACAGTGAAAACCACTCCAAAAGTGGTCTGCTGCAGGATGCAGGTGGCTGTGTTTGGATGACCAATGAAGAGCAGGGAGCAGAGGAAACAGAAGATGAGGGAGACAAGCAGGCTGTAGCTGAGAGCACGGTTGTTGGCCTTCACAATGGGAGTGTCATGGTGCTTCACAAATACCCCCAAAACTAGAGCTGTTAGTGTTGAGAAACACAGGGCCATGCAGGCCAGTGCCATCCCCAGAGGGTCTTCAAAAGCAAGAAATTTTAAAGCTTTATCGAGGCAGTGGGTCTGTTCTCTGTTGGCATACTGATCTTC
>PVHP010052171.1:0-11193 GCA_004024765.1 Zapus hudsonius
TCCAGTGCATTTACTAAAAGAGCCTGGGTTACTCATAAAAGTTGGAGCCTGTTTACCTGTTCTTTCTTTGTTTGGGAAAAAATTATATATATATATATATATATATATATATATATATATATATATATATATATATATATATATATATATATAGAGAGAGAGAGAGAGAGAGAGAGAGAGGAGAGAAAGGGGCATGAGAGATATCTCAGTAAGAATGTCATTCTGTTGCTTAGCAGCAGGCAAGAAAAACCAAGGGTGTTTTTTAAAAGTTGGGGTTATAAATGGAACACCTGCATCCAGTTTTGATTGCCTCACTTCAAGAATGATAGAGCAGGGCTGGAGAGATGGCTCAGCGGTTAAGGCACTTGCCTCCAGTGCCTAAGGCCCTGGGTTCAATTCCCAGGTCCCACATAAGCCAGACCCACAAGGCGGTGGCCATGGTGCGCTCTCTCTCTCTCTCTCTCTCTCTCTCTCTCTCTCTCTCTCTCTCTCTCCTTGAAAATGAATAAATAAAATATTAAAAAAAAAAAAAAAAGAATGATAGAGCATAACTTGAAAGAATCTGAAGAACTGAAAAAAACTGATTATAGGTATTATAGGGGACTGGTGTATGACAGTTATCCCCAAGTATGGTTCGGTATGTCTACTGTGTTTCCTGGCCCACCAGATGGTATCGACACCTTTGCCTACATCTTCATGAACTAGCACACAACAAAAGTAGTAGATCTTTTTCCTGGTGGATAGCAGCATTCCCATTTTCGTTTTTAAGGTGCCACTTTATTACATAAAGTGTTATATAAGTAGAAATTCACTCTTGGTAAGGGCACCTGGATTTTGCCACAAGAGGTGTTTGAACTTTCTTTTGAAAGGAATATGTGCCCTGAATTTCCTTCCTGACATGCACATATGGTGATCTCCTTACTGCTTTTTTTTATTTGATTTTTTTAAAGCTGCATTGTGTACTGGCCTCTCCTTGGTCAGAGCCATTGCACCTGACTCCACTGTGTGGCCACCTGAAGGGAATGGCCTTCCTCCTTCAGAGTCAATGCTGATCACTGAGAGCAAGGGAAGGAATGAAAGTAGGAAGAAATGATTTTAGTCACCTACATTGATGAATACAGGCTGTCACTTAGCTATCATCCAAAATACCATTTCAGACAGATTAATTTATCTAAAGGGCATACAAGATAAAAGGATGCTAGTAATTACTTTGTTCTTAAACAGAATCGAGGTTTTTTTAATAATATATGTTTGTTAACTAGCATCACATAATTAAACTAACCAACTTTCTTATAGTCCTTGGGATATGTCTCCAGGCTAGAATATATCTATACTTTATTCTCCTAATTGGCCTTGTAAAAGTTCTGACGGAAATACTTATGAGGCTTTTGGTGGCATTTGTTTTGGGTGATATCAGTGAGTGGATTGTGATTCATTCAGGGTCACAAGACCTGACATGTTGGAACAGTAAAGGAGAAGGTCACCTCCTGATGGGCAGACTCATTATCAACCACAATTAGACAGGGCCTAGTAAGCCAGATATAAGAAATATCCAACTGGCCGGGGACAGGGAAGAGGGAAATAGGGGAACTGGAGACATCAACACATTATTCCATTATTAAGTGTATCTAATTATGGATAAAAAAAGAAATCACCCAACAAAGGACAGTGTTCATTAGTGATGGCTGATGAGTCCATTGTCTGACTGTTGGCATATCCTAAGGGCAAACAAAATGTAAGACTTTTTTGGTAAGCATGGCTTGAGGACACAAGAGAATTATGTGTCTTAAATGCCTAAAGGCATCAAAGTAAATGTAGATGATGCTATCTTTTATTAATATATATATATATATATATATATATATATATATTAAAAGATCCTGGATTTCATTATGACACGTTCATGTGTCTATTGTGTACTTTGATCATATTCCTTGACCTATTACCTCTCTTGCCTTCTCCCCCTCCTGCTGTCCCCTTCCTCATAGTTCCCTTTCTACTTCATGTCTTTTGTATTTGTTAAAACCAGATTCTGGAGCTGGGGAGATGGTTCAGCAGTTAGAGGTGCTGCTTGCCAAGTCTGAAAATCTGATGGCCCAGGATCGATTCCCACTACCCACATAAAGCCGGATGCACAAAGTGGCAAATACATCTGGAGTTCATTTGCAGTGGCTAGAGGACCTGGGGCCACCCATATTCATTTTCATTCTCTCTCTCCCTCCTTCTCTCTCGCTCTCCCTCTCCCTCTCCCTTTTTCTCTCCCCTCCCTCCCTCTCCTTTATCTTTTCCCTCTCTTCTTTTGTAAAATAGACAACAAAAACTAGATTTTACATGTGAGAGAAAACAAGCAACATTTTTTTTTCTGAGTCTGGCCTATTTTGTTTAATATGCTAGCCACAACTTCTTAATTCCATCTACCCTGTGAGTTCACTCTTTTCTAAACCCTACTCCATTGTATACATATGCCACATTTATCTTTGATGGACATGGAGGAAAATTTCATAACTTGACTTTTGTGACATCTTAATAGAGAGAAAAGGTTTTGGAGGAAGATTGTAATCTTTGGACCAGAGCACTTTCTTAGCTGACCATCATTTATATGGATAATGTCAAGCAGCATGTGCCTCCTTCTCCTCTTTCAAGCTTCCAGGACAGCCTAAACCTAACCCTCTGCAGGACATGGTCCTGTTTTCAGTAAGGTTGTTGACAAGTGAAGCTGGTATATAAACTGCCATGTGTTTTTGACTGAAAGTTTCTGCTTTCATCTGTATGAGTTGCTACAAAATTTACCAGTTTAGTCATCTGAGAGAAAGATGGAATGAGCTGTATTTTTGTAGGAAGCTCTGCTACAATGGTAGAAATAAGTTCTGAAGTAAGACTGAAGGACAAGGCAAAAGTAGGTTTTAAATTTTGTTCTATTGCACACATGGCTTGTTGGAATTTGACAAGTTACCTGAACTTTGCACTAAAAGTTGGTACTTTAAAGCTAAAATTCTGAATCTCTGATTTAGAGTAGCTATAAAACATCTATAGTTAGATTTAGAGAATGTTCCCCTCAAGGGCTTGAATGAAAAGTTCTATCAATATCATATTTCTTCCTTAGCTCTTTTCAATATTTGTATTTATTTATTTGAGGGGGGAGGGAGAGAGGAAGAACATGCACTAGGGCCTCCAACTGCTGCAAACTAACTCCAGATGCATGCACCACTTTGTGCATCTGGCTTTATGTGGGTACTGGGAATGAAACCTGGGTCATTAGAGTTTGCAGGCAAGTGCCTTAACCACTGAGCAATCCTCCAGCCCCATCTTTAACCCTTTAAAACATTAGTCAGAATTCTACTTTTTTTCACCATGATGTTGATCTGGAAATTTAACTTGTAAAAGAAAGTATTATTTTCAAGATGTGATTATGTATTACACAATCCATACAACATTAAATATTTAAACTATTTAAAAAAGAATAATTTGTAGTAGATGGTTCATAACAAATCACTGTGAAATAATCAAACTTAAATATTCTAGAATGATGATTATTTCTATAAATGGTTAGGTTCAATACCTTATATAGTTCTTAAAATACTTTGTTTTATTCTGTAGTCCCTTCACATTTATAGAGATTGAAGACTGGGGTGAAAAAAATATGGGAGAAAGAGAGAGCCACATGTATATGTGTATTTTAAAATCCTAGTAATTAAGTGACTTTGTTCCTAGGATTTCTTTATGGATGTTTGTGGGTAAATTCATGAATTTTCATTCATTGATTATACTTTCATAAAATCCAAATTTATTACTTGAAAATATTGCTCTGAAGTGTTTGAAATATAACAGTTTAATTACAGCTTGTGGTCACATGAAGTCATACTTAGCCTATGATTTACTATATAAACTTGTTATATGCCCTTTTATCAATAGGGTTTCTGGGACTCACTTTAGAGAGAGAATATTATTAATATTGAGCCCCAAAAGAGGTACTAACTAGTAATAACAATTGAGCCTATATTAACATAAAATAGGAATCAAAGTATACAGACACATAGATTATACAAGGTTTGATATCTTATAAGATGTGTGTGGAATTCAAGAATAACACTATGAAGCCACACATCTAACTTTTCTGAAGGTACATGTGTGTACAATGTGAAGTGTTGTACAGCACCGCAAGTCTAGAGGGTGGAAGTTAGGAGCTTCTACACTGTGAAGTGTTGTACAGCACCACAAGTCTAGAGGGTGGAAATTAGGGAGCTTATATATACGTTTCTTAAAGAATTGTCAGTGAACATTTGTATTTGTAACTCTGTTTAAAGTTTCTTTTTGTTTGTTTTGTTTGTCTTGCTCTAGCCTAGGCTGACCTGGAATTCACAATTTAGTCTCAGGGTATCCTCGAACTAGTTGTAATCCTGTCTCTGCCTCCTGAGTGCTGGCATTAAAGGCATGTGCCACCACTCCCAGCTCCCTTTAAAGATTTTTAGCAATATTTATAGATATGTTGGAAAAATATACTAGGTCCGCTTTCTGCAGATGAAATCAAGATGCTTGTGCCACTTTTTGCATCTGGCTGACATGGGTAATTTGGGATTCAAACCCAGGCCCACAGGTTTTGCAAGCAAGCACCTTTAACCACTGAGCCATATTCTCAGCTCCTTTAATTCATGACATGTTTTACCCATTAATAAATTTCCTAGTAAGAAGAAAAAGGCAGTAGTAATAATTTTTATATAACTGAATGGAACTTCATATCTGCCTACACCAAACTTTCACATGTATCCTTTTACTTACAAACACCATTCTTGAAGTTCTACATTTTAGAAACGATTATATCATTTAACTATTTGAAGGACTGACTCATCAAGAACACTATTGGGAATAAAGCTGCTAAAGGAAAAAGTAAGGCAGCTGTGAATGCAGGAGGAAGAAGCTACCTTCTCCCTGTTGTAAACACTGGAATATGTTTCCTTTTTTGCCCTTTTCTGGGTTGCAGTGAACAGCCAGGAGCCTGGAGCCTAAAAGCATTCATTTTTGTTGTTTGGCTATTCATATTAATTAAAACCATTCATGCTGAGCTTATCTTTTTTACTCCATTCATAACATTTTTAAAAAATTTGTCTGTCTATGCACATGCATGTGCATTTGTGCGTGAGTGGGCTTGGGAGTGCCATACCACGTGTGTGATCAGAGGACCACTTTCAGGAGTTGGTCCACCTTCCTACTCATTTTTGAGGCAGGGTTTCTCTGGTTCTCACTGCTGAACTGTGAGTGCTATGTGAACATGGATATTTAATTACATGTTTATTCGTATGGATTAAGAAGCTATCTTAGCCTCCTTGAACCTGCTGGACAATGGTAGGTGGGGTTTAGGTGGAATGCAGCGTTTTTTTATGAGCATGTATTCTGTCAGATGACAGCCATCTCTGAGTAAATTCTGATAAGTGTGCAGAAAATATTTTGGTTTCAGTCACTCCTTAGTGTATTCTTTCTCATCATTATTTGAATAGGGGTTTTTTTTTGCTTGAAAATTATAAACTCACTTAAAAATGAATGTGCTGCTTTGTATTATTAAATCTGTTATTTGAATTATATGTGGGTTTTACTGAATGAGTTTTGCAGAACTAACTATTAGGATACATGGAATGAGGGTATATTTTTAAGTTTTATAAGGAGATTTATAATTTTTTTTACTTTTGATTACTCTCTTTGGGGAGGGGTCTTGAGGAAGGGTCCAGCTCTACTCCAGGCTAACTTGGAACTCTCTCTGTAGTTCCAGGCTGGCCTCAAATTCATGGTGATCCTCCTACCTCTGTCTCCTGATTGCTGGGATTAAAGATATGTGCCACCATACCTGGCCACTGTGTCTTTCATCGTAGGCTTAATGCAGTTTTGATTCATCCATTTGTATGTTGTAGATATGTGGAAGTGTTACAGGTACTCATTAAAATCAAATTATTTGTTCTATTTTTGGCATGTGGATGGATGTAAAGTGTATACACACATGTGTACAGATTGTGTGCCCCGTGAGCATACATGCAGTGGCAGCCATAGAAGATGGAGTATTTTCATAATTTTTACTCATTTTTTTCTTGAGATGGAAAATGAACCTGAGGCTAATCAACAAACCCTAATGCTCTGGTCTCCATCCTTTACATCCCTCATGGGACTAAGGTTACAGGCATGGGACTCAGCCCCTCTGCTTGCCCAGCAAGCACTCTTATACACTGAGCTACCTCCCCAGTCATAAATTATCTTATTCTCTGAGGAAGGTCTCTGTAGACTGTTTCTATCAATGGCCAGAGAGTACACAAATACTCAAGTCTGCTGTTGAAGTGAGAAAACAGGCAATAGTTAAATGATTCCTGTGGTGCTATATTTATAAAAGCAGGTAGCTCATTGAATTTGGCCTGTAACTTGCCATTTCCTGTCCAAACTGAGTCTTTGGTCTCCAGAACATCACGCCATTTTATATCTGGGAATGAAGAGTTGATTTCTTCCTGGTTTTTCTTCATTGCTGTGATATCAGTAGTAATACCTTAATTCTGAATACGAGTGCCTGGGTGTTATGGCTTGAGTGTAAAATATCTCCTATAGGCTCATGTGTTTAAACACAGGTTTAAAGCCTGTTGCTGGTTCTATTTAGGAATGTTGTGGAACTTTTAGGAAGTGGAGCATTGCTGGAGGAAATGGGTCACTGGGGATAAGGCTTGATGTTTTATAGTCCAGCCCACTTGCTGTTTTTCCTATTTTCTGATTGCCAAGGCAGCGTGATGCCTGCTTTCCATTCTAGCCTGCCGAAGCCTTGCCTACCATGGTGAATCCCCATCTGAGGCCAGATTCAGCCCTTTCCTTCCATAAGGTGCTTCTGGCCGACTATTTGTACACAGCAATGAGAAAGTAACTGATATAAAGGGGAAAGAACATTCTGAAGATATTCTTAGAGGAAATGGGCTAACTGGATTTAGAGAGATCACACCTGGTACGAGAGATGCAGTCTCTTCCCCTGGTGTATCACTGATGAGCTCTCTTGGAGAAAGCTGGGTAATTTGTACTTGCTCACTTCAGCATCTGTCATCTGTTTGAGTTATTCTTTATTTATTTATTTTGGATTTTTGAGTTAGGGTCTCACTCTAGCCCAAGCTGATCTGGAATTCACTATGTAGCCTCAGGGTGGCTTAGAACTCATACAGTCCTCCTACCTCTGGGGACTAAAGGTGTGTGCCACCACACCTAGCTTTGATTTATTTTTATTTGTTTCCTCATTGCATCCTCTTTGTTCCTCCATTTCTCAGTTTCCATACTTGATCTTACATGTCTTACTCAGTTAAGATGAGTGCTGAACATGAATCTTCTTTTGTTCTATGTTAGTCCTTATTTAAGATGGGAGTACAATGGTGGTCCTGTCCACTATTAAATGGCTTTTATAATTTCAAATTTAATCTGCAGGCTAGTTAAGGTTTTATAAAATATATGCCAGAATAAGTACATTCAGACATGACTTCCCTTTCTGCATTTTTTTAAAAATATTTTATTTATTCATTTTCAATCAGAGAGAGAGAGAAAGAGAGAGAGAGAGAAAGAGAGAGAGAGAGAGAGAGAGAGAGAAAGAGAGAGAACCAGGGCCACCACCTTGTGGGTCTGGCTTATGTGGGACCTGGGGAATTGAACCCAGGGCCTTAGGCACTGGAGGCAAGTGCCTTAACCGCTGAGCCATCTCTCCAGCCCCCTTTCTGCATTTTAAAGTTCTCTCAGAGAAAAGAATGCATCTACCATTCCATAAGATGTTTTCCAGGTTCATTTGATTAAACTCTTAGTTCAGAAGTGAGTTTGTCTAGTCATATGTATCTGGAAAGCATGGAGGGAAGGGCAAAAGGGTACATGTGACATGTAAACAAGGTGGGAATTAGGGGAATAGGGGGAGAGGATAGGAGAGAAATAGGAATCAGCAACAAACAAGTATTTGAACATGTCAAGAAAAAGTGAGTTTGGTAAATTAGGTTTGTGCTTAAAGTTACAGTTTTGAGGACTGACAATAAATGATAGTATGCATTCTCTAAGGCATAGTCCTGACAAGTTAATAATGGTGTTTGTAGCAGTTACTTTACTTGCTGAGACAAAACACCTGACCAGAAGCAGCTAACTGAGGAATGGGTTTATTTCTGGCTTGAAGTTTCATCCTGGTGGGGAAAGCATGGCATCACATGCCCACTTCAGCAGGCAGGAGCAAGAGTGAACTGACTGTGACAAGCAGGGCCTGTCTGTAACACCCCAAGTGACACACTTTCTTCAGTAAGAATCCACCTCCCAAAGGTTCCACAACCTCCCCAAGCAGTGCAACCAACTGAGGATTAGACATTCAAACCCCTGAGGCTATGAGGGACCTTTTATGTTCAAACCACCACTGTTTCTTACTCTTTTAATTAGAAGAAATGATTGACCATGGAATTAATCTCAAATTATACCAAGAGAATCTTACTGTCACCGGCTGGGGATGGATAGTTAGAGCTAGATGACAGTCCAGGCTCCTCCAGGGATTGGATGAAAATTTTAAAGAAAGGAAGGATATAGTGACCTGGCGTTGGCCATGTGTCATGGTCAGAATTGAACTAAACCTCTACTGGTTCTGAAGTGTCCTCACTGCCCCTGAGAATAGGACTACTACCCTTCAGTGGACAGTTGTTCCATAAATCTAAGGAGAGACCCTTATGAAGACGAAAAGTGTGAATGGGGTGAGGGTTCAAAGATATGAATGAAAAATGTCTCTGAAATACAAATGAGAAATTATGGAATATAAGTAATATAATATAATATAAGTAACAATAAAGACAAGCACTCATATAACAAATAATTTGAAATCTGGGAAATAAAGTATACTTATTGGAGTTTTAGAAGTCAATAAATTATATAAATTCCAAATTGGACAAAATAATGAAATGATAAGTGAGAAGCTTGAGGATTGTCCTCTAGTTTCTAAACTATTCCACCTCACAGGAAGCCCAGTCATGCATTTCATAGATACTGGTGTATCCTACTCAAGTACTAAGTATCTCTTGTTATATATCAAATACTCCAAAACTTCATAGTTTAACCTACTCTAGTAGGTTCTCACATAGTCTCTGTGCCCTATGAAACCAGAATGTTTCAGCTGGGTAGTTGAAAGCTCTAAGGAGACCAAAGAAGGGCTTTAAGAGAGGTTGTAGCCAGGCTGTCAGCTGGGACTCCAGACATCTAAAGGCCTGTGTATGATAGGAGAAATGCTTTCTAAACTCACTCCCATGGCAATGTGCAGAAATCTTCTTTAGCCTTTGGCTGAAGGCCTCTTTTCTTTTAGTCAGGGTCAGCCTGAATGCAGACCTTAGTTTAACTGGGAGCCACATTAGGGAGGGCTGTCTGCTTTACTCAGTCTACTGATTGAAATGCTTATTTCATCCAAAATATTCTCACAGAAATATATGTAAAATAGTTGATTAAGTGTATGTGAACAGTGTAACCAGTTAAGTTGACACATAAGATCATAACCAAATACTGACTTTGGCATGATATTATAGTTATTCATACTCTGTTAAAAGTGAGTCAGTAAACCTACCCTATACTCTTGTTTTTACTTTAAATAAATTTTTTGGGGGGTTCAATATATCCTGACCTTGAAACTCAGGGTGAAGATCCTCCTGCCACAGCTGGGTGCTGTTAAGTGTAATCAAGCTCTGTATTTGGGAGAAGAGAGTCTGGAATCCTCTATGGACATATTTTTCAAACCCCTGCTAACACTGGTGGCTGGTAGGCTCCAATGTTCATCCAGTAGAAGTTCTGGAAGAAGAGAAATGGAAGGAATGGTAGACAAGTAATATGGAAGAAAGTATTGGAAATAATCTTCATTTTTCATGTACACAGATTTATTTTCAAGTCATAGTTTCAAACCAAATGTGAAAATAAATCTTTAAAACATATTGTGACAAAATTGTCATCACCAAAAATAAGAAAAAAAGAACTAGCACTGAGAAGGCGGATCCTGTCATGGTTTGATCCAGATGTCCCCCACAAACAAATGAATGTGTTCTGATTGATCGATCCTCAGCTGATGACAGTTTGGGTTTTACAACCTCGCTGGAGCTGTGTTGTTGGGGGAGGACTTATGGGGTTATAAGCCAGCTTCCCTGTGCCGGTATTTGGCATACCTTCCTGCCACTGTTTGCAATGCTGTGGCAGAGGTGATGTCCACCCTCTGCTCATGCCATCATTTTCCCTGCCAGGATGGAGTCTCCCCTCGAGTCCTTAAGCCTAATAAACCCATTCCTCCACAAGCCACTTTTGCTTGGGTTCTTTCTGCGCAGCAACTAGAATGGTGACTACAATAGATCCCTAGAGCTTGCTTCTTGCTGGCTAACTTGTCTTGCCAGATTGTTGAACTCTAGGTTCAGTGAGATACCTGTGTCAAAGAAGAAGACACAGAGCAGCTGAGAAAGGTACCTGGCATCAACCTCCGGCTTCCACATGCACAAACAAACGCACGCCCAAGCACACATGTGCACCAGTGCATACATGAACCAGCGCACACATCCGCACATTCACATGCAGAAAAGACTAGTAAACAATAAAGCAGTATGTTTGAAGTGTTGAAATATGAAGACTATCATCTTAAAATTGTAAGCGTGGCTAACCTTCCACTCAAAATCAAGCATAAAGTGCACGTGAGTTAGTTAACTGTGAGACTTAGATTCTTCATCTGTAGATGGCAGGAATGATATTTATTCTGTTTACTGCTGTATCCCAAATGCCTGGTAGGCATACAGTAGCTATTAATAAATGAAGGAATGATGATGTTGTAAGGATTACTCATGTAACTAATAGGCCTTTATGAAGATCAATATGTTTAAAGAATTCAAAATAATAAGAATATACTGTAATTTATAAGAATAACAATTACAGAAATTAACAAAATATTAATAAATTAACTACTAGCCACAGGAGGGGAAAATGAATCTTTTGGGTTTATTTTCTAAAAGATAAAATAAAAATTTTAAGGTAGTTATAAAATTCGTGTGAAAGAGGAAAGGCCAAGAAAAAAATGAGGGTTTGGAAAAAAGAGAAATTATTAGATTTAAAGGTATATTATTAACTATAATAAAGTCTGAATTATTTTTTAGAGGGGAAGTCAAATGGAGTAGTGAAGCAAAACTCTGTGTGTGTGTGTGTGTGTGTGTGTGTGTG
>PVHP010052172.1:0-11201 GCA_004024765.1 Zapus hudsonius
CAAGATGCTAGACTTTTAAAGGATTTGATATCTTGGGTTGATGATTTTTCCTAATCCCTACAAAGTAAGCACTCAGAAGGTGTGAAATGTGTATCCTGGCTGTGCCAAGACATGTCTGTATCCCTTGTCATTTTTGGTCAGAGGCAAGTAACAGGGCATGGGAAAATTGCAGTAATCGTTTCTGAGGTTGGGATGTGGCACGTTTACAGGTCTGCACGAGCAGCTGGATGCATTCTCAGCTCATCATTTCTGAGTTGTTTCAAAAGCCTTGTCAACAGCTATTCCTCCACGGAGCGACCATCCACATCCTGCAGCCCTGGAGGATGACACAGTCCTCTTCAACTAGCACTTACATGGACGCTGCTCACTTTCACCTCTGAATGACACCTGCTTTGTGACCAGCACAGCCGTAGCCAGACAGACAGACAGTGGGTAAGTGGGTAGAGACCGACAAGCCCCAGGTGTTTGGCACAGTGTTGTTCTATAGTTTGCACACTCCTCATCTCGTGCTTTCTGGCATTGTTTGAATATTAATGTTTACCAGGGGGCATAAAAGATAACATATTAATGAGTTAAGAGACAGTCTTATGTTCTTAAAATGACAAGCTGAAGACACAGGAACTCTAAGTAGGTGATAATTGTTTTCTTTTTACAAAAAGGAATAGCATGGCCTCTGGAGAAACAGAACAGGAGGACAGATAGATGTTTCTTCATGTCTACTTAGACACTGGAGATTTATTGTATGAACCTACTAGAATATCTTTCACCTACTCCTTTAACTTGGAACAAAGAAGTACCCTTAATTTGAAGATGAAATATAAAATAATCATGTACATGGGAAATAGATGATGCGGATGTGTTGCTGACAGTCAGAAAATATTTGATCAGAAACAGAATTCTTCTTGCTTCTAACTTAATAGCTATAAACTGCATCTTTGGTTAAATTAAATATATATTAAAAGTAGATATTGTGGGATCTCTCACCTTATTATTCCTCTCCTCCTCTTCATTATGTTTATTCAGAATAGTTTTGGGCTACTCAGGGGCTTTAGTCAGTTGCATTTTAATGTCATTTATTTTAAAATTCTTTGTTTTATATAGTCACTTAATTGCTATAAACTCCCTCCAGTACTGTACTTTCTATATCTCATTTATTTTGGTGCATTATCATTGTAGTTCTCGGTAGATTAGAATCCTTTATGAAGACCTGGTTGGCCTTGGATTTTGGGCAATTCCCTTCCTTATGCCTCCTGTGATGGTTAGGTTTTGTTGTCAACTTGATCTTTTTAATTATCTTTGGTGGGTCTCTGAGGATGTTTACAGGAAGGCAGCCTCTTAGCAAGGGGCAAGATGTAAGGAAGCTCAAAGAAGCTGGAAGTAAACATCCTTTCCTGTGTGGGCAGTGTAGGAAGGAAATTCCAGAGACTCAGGGAAGCCATTAAGTCTGGGGAAGGGTTGTAAGACCCCACCCTAAGCCTATATAAAGGAGAAGAAATTCTCTTGTTGCCCTCCTGCCTATTTGCTGTTCTGTGTGTATGGTGTTGGTGATGGGTTTTTCTCTCTGCACAGACCTATGAAAGAGGGCCAGCCTTTCGCTGTTACGGAACTTCTCCTCAATCTGTAGTTTCAATAAGTCTTTTCCTCACCCAAATTTTGCCTGGTTTGAAGATTCATCCCAGTGACATGTGGCTGACTGTGACACCTCCCAGGTGCCAAGCCTAGTTTTCTGCCTGGTTTTGTCTAGGTTTGAATTGAAGCAGGATATTGGTTCCAAGCAGGGATTAAATTCTATAAAGATGTAGGAGATCCAAGTTCTGTGGACCCCAACTTTTGGGTGCTTACTAACTTATCAAAGAATTGAAAAAAATAGTCTCCAATAAGGGTAAATTATAAATTCTGAGGTTTATTTTTGTGAGAATTAAGATCCCCAGGAAATCTATCTAGCTGAAAGATTCAAGCCAGAAGGAATTCCTCTTGCCTAGATAGAAAATGGGAGGAGAGGGAGATGGAGATAATTGCCTTCAGAGAGAAATATGTCGGGGAAAATCCTCTAGGAAAGACACACACAGCCGGGCGTGGTGGCGAATGCCTCTAATCCCAGCACTCAGGAGGCAGAGGTAGGAGGATTGCCGTGAGTTCAAGGCCACCCTGAGAATACATAGTGAATTCCAGATCTGCCTAGACTAGAGCGAGACCCTACCTCGAAAAACCAAAAAAAAAAAAAGACACACATACTCTCTCTCTCTATCTATCTCACACACATACTCTCTCTCTTTCTCTCTCTCTCTCTCTCTCTCTCTCTCTCTCTCTCTCTCTCTCTCTCTCACACACACACACACACACACGTGTAAGGAAGGTAAAACACAAGAGCACTGCAAACCAACTCCAGATGCATGTGTCACTTTGTGTATCTGGCTTAGGTGGGTACTCTCAGGAATTGAACTCAGGTTATTAGGCTCGGGAGGCAAGTACCATATCCACTAAGCTATCTCTCCAGCCCTCTTCTTAAAGTTTTTGTTTTTGTTTTTCAAAGTAGGGTCTCATTCTAGTGCAGGCTGACCTGGAATTCACTATGTAGTCTCAGGGTGGCCTCCAACTCATGGTGATACCCCCAGTGCTGGGATTAAAGGCATGGACCACCACACCTGGTTTCTTCTTATAGTTTTTGACAATTCTTTAACTATTCTAAATATGTCTATATCTGCTTGCTTATGGGGTTTTCATTTGCAGGAAATCTTCCTGAGTTCATTTTTAGTTTGTATCATTCTGTTTATAAGAGTTAGCAGTAAACTAGCCCCAATTTTGTGGTCACCTAGCTAAGAGTGAGATACCCCAAACAAGACATTATCTAAGTTCCTATGTTGAATCCCAGTAGTCAACATCAAGAACACAGAAGTTTTATAAAGAACCCTGTATAATCAGTGATGAGCCCAAAGCATGACCGGGAACTTGTGAGCTGAAGTAACAGAAGGCCCTGACTCACCATCTGCAGACTACCAGATTTATTTATTTATTTATTTATTTATTTATTTATTTATTTATTTATTTATTTATTTATTTATTTATTTATTTGTTTATTTGCTTGCTTGCTTCCTTGTTCTTCCTTGAGAACTTTTGACAGGCTTTTACTTTGCTGGACTTTTTTTTTTTTTGAGTGTGTGCTTTCACCAATAAGGATTCCTCATATGCAATTTAGTTAACCAATCAAGATTAGCATAACTTTATGCCTGATTTCCATATGGGCAATACCAAACCTGCTTGATTTCTAGGTTCCACAATCTATATTCCAAAGTGCTATTTGGCAACCTTTTGGGGAACTGTTTTTGTTCAGACACCTTTTCTTACTTATACCTTTCAATGAGATGTTAAAATCTAATAGTGGGCTTTCAAGGTCTTGTGCATCAATGCCTCTGAAAGTAAAGCATGTTATTCACAGATCACTCGGGCACTGTCTTGGTAGATTTGACATGCAGCCTGCCGCTTCCCTCTGCATTTATTGCACCACTAGCTTCGCAGGGTGTCTTGTGAGGCTTCAGGTTTTCTCTCATAGCTCCATACATTTCCCTGTCATTGGGTTGCACACAGGGACTTCAGAGCTGCAGCAGACACCTGACCTTCTGGATTTCCTTTGAGATCTCAGTGGAAGTAGCCATGAAACCATAACTCTTGCATTCGGCTGACTTTAACACCAGCTTCCTGTGGACGCTTCCTAATTCTGCTTTAGTTATGAGCAAATCCCTGCATCTTCAGCAGCAGCTGAATGTCTTGCTAGCCAAATGCAGGAAAATGAATCCCAGCAAAATGACTCACTGTGCACTAATAGATGAATGGGGAACCCTCTAGCTTTTTTTTTTTTTTTTTCTGAACTGATTTTATGATGAAACCTTTGAAACTGTAATGGAAGATTAGGATATTGCTAAAAACACTACTGAAGGAATTTTACTCAAATTTGTAAGCTTACATGGGGACAGAGACAACAACTGTTTGAGGTCTGGGAACATAAGCTTAGGACAAGATAACAGGACTGAGAATGCTTGCTGTCACTCCTTTGTCTATATATATGGGGGTCATCTGTACTTCTAGAAACCATTGTCAAACAAATACAACTTGTGCCTTTAACTTGCTTTTGTTAACTGGCCCTGCCATTTGGACTGTAAATTCTATAGGCTTTGATCAAGAAGGAAGGTAGAGGAGGAGATGAGAACAGAGGCATATATACGTTTCTCTGGAACATTTAAAATTTTATTTAAATTTATTTTATTTAAAATTTTGAGCTCTCTTGTATTCTGCCCGATTTGTTAATTTACATGATCAATTTCACACCTCTGTGTCCTACTATAAAGCCCCTTTGTAACAGGGGCTGGAGCCAATGTTTCATCTATGCTTGGCTCCCTGGCATAAATTCCTAAATTCCTAATAATAATAATAATGATAAATGACACTAAACTGTCTGTTTGTCACTTGGAATTTCTACTACAAAACAAATTAGCTTTTCTACCTTGCTGAGTCTGAGATGTCTGTTGTGATGGTCAGGTTTCTGCAGTGACCACCCCTCCCCTTCCAGCCCCTCCCCTGAATGGGAGTTGTCTAGTTAGAGCTACAACCTAGGTGCTAAAACTGATTGGTCAGATATGAACCAATCAGCTGTCTCTCTGACTCACTTGGGGAGGACTTAAAACTAGCTTCCCTAGAGGAAGTCTGCCATTTTCGCCACATGGCCAGGCTGCAGAAGGATCTCTGAATTTCCAGGCCTTAAGAAGGTAAGGCCTTCCCCCACCCCAGCTGATGGCTGTGGTGGGGGCACATGCTCCAGACTTTTTCGCTCATGAACCTCGCCTTCTCATAACGGGAGCTTTCTGTTATCTTTTCTTGGGCTGCTTATTTAACTAAATAATATAAGTTTGGTTAAACTCTGACACATGTTCTCCTCACTCTGGTGACTTGGAGAACTCTGTAACTTCCCAAATGGTGACTGGGAAATTTCCCCATCCAACTCCCCTTTTCCTAATTTACTAAATTAGAGTAAATGTGTAGTTAAAATTTAATTCTGTCCCTGTGTACAATTCTTTGGCATTAGAGGATAAGAACTCAGAGTAAGAGGAGGGGGAAGGGAGGATTCCAAAACTCTCTCTCTCTCTCTCTCTCTCTCTCTCTCTCCACCCCTCGTGTTGCTTGCGAATATTATCAGCAACCCATATCACTATGGCTTTGCAAATGGTTTTTGTGCTGGTGAAAAGTTCTAGGCATCTTTTAGTTGGTGCTAATAACTTCACTGTCCATGGTTATATCTTTATACACTTTTTTTTGCCAAACTGTATTTGATAATAGCAAAACTAACAAGAACAGCTCCTTGCTCTTGTCTCCTTTGCCTTCCAAGCTCACAGCAGCTAGTGAAATTGATGCTGTTCTTTGAATCTTGTGAGTCCCTTCCATCTTGTCCACCAGAAAAACTAACCTGTTTCTCTTAAACTCACATTCCCACTGAAAGAGATCAAAAGTAAGGTAGCTTTCATTTGTTGGTAGTTAATCTGAGTCTCAGGCACAAATGCAGATATCAAGCTACCCTGGAGAGAGTAGAAGATAGCCCATCTATGGTAGTTTGAAGTGGTGTCCCCCAATAGATTCAAGAGTTTATTGAAGTTTTTCTCCTGCTGCCTGGCTCTAGGGTATGTCACCTTGGCTAGATCCTAGGGTCCAGCCCTAGGGTGTTTCTGGGGTGGGTCTTGAATTTCAGCTATACCTATGCAAAGAGCAGTCTGAGCTCAAGCCTGGAGTTCCTTCTGTTTGTGGAGTTTGAGTGTGTTTGCTTGCTATTGGAGCTGCTAGTGATGTGTAACTCTCTCTGCTTGGACCTGTGAAAGGGGTCCAGCCTCTTTCTCTATTCTGGAACTTCCCGTGTGTCTGTTACTTAAATAAATATGTTCCTTCCAAAACTGTGCCTCGTTTGGAGATTCATTCCAGAGCTGTGTGTGTGTAATGGGGAAATTTTGGCACAGCTATATCTGTGTCCACTAAAGCAAAAGAATTATACACAGGGACAGAAATATGTACTTTTTATCACACATTTATTCTAGATGAATATGTTAAGAGAAGGGGGAATTGGATAGGAAAGCTGCCCAGTCACCACATTGTCTGTGAGGTTTATAAAATCATATTATTTAAGGGAACATGAGGAGTTACAGATTTCTTCAGACACCAGTGTGGGGAGAAAATGTGGTGAGTTTTAACAGAACTTATGCTATTCAGCTAAACAAGCAGAAAGGGGAAAGATCATGAGAAAAAAAGATTCAGGGGGAAGAGAAATCCAGCCCCTCACCACAGGCTGTGGTGGGGGCTGGGGAGACCTTACTGGTCCCTGGGGAGTCAGGGGTCTGTTTACCAGCCTGCCATGTGGGGAAGAGAGCACTTTCTTCTAGGAAAGTTAATTTAAGTTTTCCCCAAGGTGAGTCAGAGAGACAGTTGATCAGTTTATATCTGACCAATCAGTTTTAGCACCTAGGTTTTAGCTCTAGATTGACACCTCCCACTCAAGTGGGGGAAGGTGTCTCTGGAGCTGCATCACTGGTCACATGTGTTTGACTAGGACATCAGAACTAAAATCTGACTCCTCAGGAGAGTGATCAGGAGCAGCCCCCCCCCCATTCTCTTTACTCCTTGGTTCTTGCTCCTCCTAGGAATTTTTCACAGGACTTATCCCACCAAGAAGCTGTTTCTGAGTCTTTGATCTTCTCCCTGACCCACCTACCAATCAAAGTCTTCTATGTACAATTAAACTTAAGGATGTAAGGATGGATTAGTCATACTTATTCACAGTACATCAAAACCCTAGTTCAGAATGCTTGCTGGAAACTCACATTTTTGGGACCCCTTTCTGTCATGGAGGGATTCCTTCATTTTACTGTCAATAAAATTATGCTTGCTTGCTTTTCCACTCCAGGGACAACAAATTCAACCCCCTCCCCAATCCAGTAACACCTCATGGTATCAGGGTATGATTGAAATGAATTTTGCCTCAATATAACAATTACTTTTAATCCAATTCATTTTAATGTTCTTATTACCATATGAAAACCTCACCAGCATGGTGGTCTTCTGAGCCATTTAAAAAATTGCCCATGAAGTTTTCTCTGCAGCATTTTAGTTTTTCTGTAGTATACTTCTTCAAACTTTTCCTCCTCCGCCATAAGATGGTGAAAGGCACTGTAGACACTCAAAGTTATCAAAGTAGAAATTCAGAGGTTGCAGAAAGCTTAACACTAAAGTAGACTGATAACATGCCTGCCAGGGTTCAGGGGACATTGTGGAAGAGTGGTCAGAAAGTCTGTCAGAGTCACAGGCTGGGAAGGAGCATCCCAAGGCAATGCACCCACCCAGAGACTGCTGATGCATTCATGACCCCCTGGGGAACATCAATAATTGCATTGAAGATAATTCAATGGGAATATAACCAACATGAAGTATGTCTATACAGTAAAGTTTATAATTAATAAAAATAAATAAATTTGAGATTACTCAGCAATGACATGGAGTAATGATAGGATGAATACATGATAACTTTATTTGGAATATTTTCTAAATGTTTCTTATAAGTGGCTACAAATATGAATCTTTTTAACTTCATATAATGTATAATGTACATCTTACAATCAAATTTAATTCTAATAATATAGAACATTTTCTTGGATGGTCTATGCAAACAGAGGTTGCAATTTATCTTATATTAGCAATTGTATTATTTTTATTATCATGCTGGGTTATTATGGTTTGAAAATGAAATGTTTTTCTCAGGCATAAGTCTTGAAGGCAAAGTTTCCAGTTCTGGATTGTGCTATTCTGGGAGGTGGGGAAAACCTTCAAGGTGGGACTTCACTGGAGGAAGTAGACCACTATGTTCCTGCTATGCCATAGAGATATATAACTGGCCCCCAGCAAACATTCTTTTCAATGTGTCCTTCCTGGACACTGTGAGTTGAGAAACTTCTTGTTGCCATGACTTTTGACCATGATCTTTGACATTACCTTTGCTCAGAAAAAATTGAGCCAGATGAATATGGACAGAAGAGTCTCTGAAACCATGGACTGATTTCCATCTACCCTTATATTGTTACGCTTTGGCATATGTCACAGTAATGAAAATTGGATTTATGCAGAATTGCTTAGAGTAAATGTTCCAGCACAATGTAAAGACAGACTGATAGATGTGATCTGTGTGCCACACTTAATTTAGAATGAAATATGTTTACATATGTACCATAAATTTATTTTTTCTTATTAAATTAGGGCTATTTCTAGCTTGCTAACAATTCTTAGCTTGGATATATTTAAATTAATAGCCTGATTCTCTTTGTTTATCCATCATTTCTTTAGTTATGTAGTGTGGTGATCATATTGTTTTAGTCAGCTTTCTACCACTATGAAATAATACCTGAGGTCATCAATGTCTAAGGAGGATTCTTGGCCTGTGAATTTGGAACCTGTGAAGGTACCATGTAATATGGCACATGAGACTCTTCCTGTATGTACAAATTGGTGCTGTCAAAAGTAAATATATTCAGTAGCATCAGAAAACTCACAGACATTTCCAAAGAGAACAGATGACTCCTCACAAAATATAAGGCCTAGAACTCAGTTCTTTACGATACACATATAATAAATGTGGTGGATTTATGTGGCTCTGTGCAAATATATTATGCAAGTTTGAAGGACAATTAGGAGAAATAGGAAGTCTGGGACAGTAGTTAGGCTTCAGAATTAAACAAAGTCAAGGGAAATCTCATCTCTGTCCCCTTCCTCACATTCTCCTAGGGGGTCCATCACCAAGCCTCTGACCAGGACAGGAGAACCAATTAGTTTGGCAGACTAAATAAAGTACCAAAATAAGGACAAGCTAGAGGTAAGGACCCTGGCTCCCTATAAAAACCTTTAGCCCATAGTGTGGACTCCAAGCCCTGAAGTCCCTCCTATCCCAAAGGGAGAGTGTGCTCTCTTTTTTGCCTTTGTTTTAAATAAAATCTGCTTGTTTTAATCAGTCTCTTGAACTCTAATTCTTTACTGTATTTTGAGGAAAAACCCAATGACTCCTATACCAGGATTTCTGCAACATTTCTGTTGGCCCAATAATGGGAGACACTGGGCAATTTTTTGATCCCCAAACCTAGGAGTCTCATTATTTTCTGACAAGAAGCCTGGCCTCAATACCCTTTGGGAGATTATAACTGAGATTCCCTAGTTTCCACCTGAGGAAAACCTTAATTACAACACCATTCTCCAATTAGATTCATTTTTGCATAAAATAAAGAAAATGGTAAGAAGTTTTCTAACTTTTCTTCTAACTCAGGTATCAACTCAAGTTTGATAGCATATATCTTTTAGGCCCCACTACTCTTGTTTGTGGGACCAATGATACATCTCTTCCAGCTGAGAAGCTGTCAGGTCATCCTAAAGCTTTATAACTTGCCTCCCTCCCCTGGAATCTTGTCCTTCCTATTCTGGGGAGGGCCAGCCAGAAACTGTGCTCCAACTGTCCCCTCCAGAAGAAACAAGGGGGTCCTGCCCCCTTCAAGAAATAAATGTTGTTTGGGTATCTCCCTTACCAAGTAAAGGATATCAAATAGGAGCTGGAATCTTTTACTAACAACTCTGAGCAATGTGTGCAAGCCTTTCAGCAGGTAAGTGCTCCTTATGGTTTGGCTTTGCAGAGCTGTCATGTTGATCTGAAATCAAAGCTTGACCTCAGTAGAAAGTAGAAAGCCAAAGGGTATCAGAGAATGTGAAGCACACATGTGATGATTACCACAGGTCTTATGCATGGGTCCCAAAGATAGAAAATACTAGTGGGGCTCAGGAGATACCCTTAAGTGACCCCTTGGGACATTGCCAACTCCATTTAGGGATGGTATAGAAGGCATTTAACTTACAGTAATGAAGAGGGTTTAAAAAGAGCAATGATAAACCCCTTAATTAGTCCCAACTTGCTACTGTCTGCAATAGAGAAAATAAGTCTCCTGTTATGTTCCTCCAGAGATAAAAAGAAGCAATTGGAAAATACACCAATATGACCCCAGAGTCTTTGAAGTAGGAGGAGGTCATTCTAAAATACAAATTCTTGACCCATTTATAGTAAACTACAAAAACTGGTAACAGATCCCGGCATTAGCCTGGACCCATTGGTTCAAGCTTCTGCCTCTGTTAATTACAACCAGGACCTAGAAAAAGAAAAGAGAAAAGAAAAATAAAAACACCATATCTTACTAGTGATCAAGGGGGTTGTTAAGCAGGGAGAAGCCACACCATAAGACTCCTTTGGGGCATGCTTCTTCTGTGGATAGTCAGAACACTTCTGGAACGAACTCATTCCTCATATTGCCAAAGATCCTTGCTCTTTTAATGGGCAAAGACATTCCCAATGTCAAGTATAATTAGTTCTCACACCAGGGGACGACGCATGTCTATCTTTGGTGGAAGCCAACACATGGAAAGCAAGGCAGGCAATAATGGCAACACTAATTGTTGTCCATTTAAAGGACCCCTCCTGTTTGCCCTACCAGAACATTACCAGCTCAAGCCAGAGACAGAGGGACTCAAGCTCATCATCCTAGCTCTGAAGAGAGAGGAACCCCCATTTTGGGAGTTTAGAAGGACCATACAAAAAGGAGGCTGGTTGAAGACCTCCCGCTTATTAATGGCACAATGGTTCTTCTACATTCTGTAGTGCCAATGCTTTATACTCTTCTGACCTAAATCCCTGTTGGCACTTGCTATGACTCAGTGCATGAATTAAACCATGCTTTTTTTTTTTTTTTTTTTTTTTGCATTTCCCTTCATCCAGATAGTCGACCTTTGTTTGCTTTTCTAGATCCCAGGAGGAAATCAGGACAGATTATGTGGTCATTTTTGCTTCAGGCTTTCAGAGACAGTTGCCACCTGCTTGGATTAGCCTCAGCCTAAGACCTAGTAGACTGTTCATACCCCATATTATAGTCAACTACATGCCTCTGGAATGAATCACCAAACTAGGCACAGTTGTGGGAGGAAAGGATTTATTGAAGTTGTAGATCCAGGACAAGTTCCATAATGGATAGAGGCTGGCCCCTTTTTCACAGGTCCAAGCAGAGAAGGAGAGAGGAGAGAGAGAAAGAGAGAAAGAGAAAAGAGAGAGAGAGAGAGAGAGAGAGAGAGAGAGAGAGAGAGAGAGAGAGAGA